>CALSCR010000877.1:0-14951 GCA_943704495.1 Pigoraptor chileana
ACACACACACACACACACACACACACACACACACACACACACACACACACACACACACACACACACATACACACAATACAATATGCGACACAAAAACAGAGCACACACCACTGACCTGCAGTGCAGTCACAAACTGGATTGTGCTCACGAGAGCGAGGCGAGATCCCGCTGGAAAATTGTGTCGCAAAGTCTCAACCAGGTGTTGTGTGTCAATTTTGATGTCCACAAACACATACAGCATCTTGATTTCGGTAGCGTCAATGGGAACTGCAGATTCACGAAGGTTTGGACAGCCCAGCCAGTTAACTGTTGTTGCAATAAACACGGCATGTGGGATTCAAATGTCTGAGGCACTGGGCCCACGCACTCCACAACAATAAACAAGACAGAAACACTGCGAATGGATGATATCTGCAGGCAGCATGTGATGAAGTTTGTCTGCAACACGGCTGCACGCAGCGAGCGCACACTCACCCAGGCAGCTGTGGCCATAGTGGACCATCAGATCGGCTCCCAACGCCCTCGCGGTGTAATCATCGACGCAGCACGCACCGTAAGTCACATCCCCCATCACCAGTGTTGTGACTCCGCAAAAGCTGTTGGAGTAAAAGATGCGGGATCCAAGCGTCAGTGTCACGGCACTTCGTCCATGCATTCCTCATGTTGGCGTAAAAGAGGTCTACTCGGTGCTCAACAAGTTATCAGACTAAACAAACTGCATCAAGACACTTCTGCGCAGTCACACACCTTTCAAGAATGTCAGCGATCGTGCAGGCGTACATTAAGAGTCCCTCTGGAAACTGTAAAGCGACTGCACATTGCAATGCGTTCACATAGTGGAGTGGAGTCAGTCGCACTCATAGAATATGATTGACAGCAAGGATTGCAAATGTTTTCAGCGGTCAAAAACGCCCTACGCAGAACCCAACAATACGGAGACAAGTCGATACACACCACATTTGGATCCAGTCGATTTGATGCGCCAAACCGTTTTGTGGATTTCGAAGTTGTAATTTGACGGCAACTGCAAAAAAAGCGCGGGTGGATGGTCGTGTTAGTCGACACAAGTAAATGCAACAGGAACACGCTATCACGTGATCGAGAGCGCGTACCAGTGAAATTGCTGCGTTCAGCTTGGCGTCATTGATAATTTCGTCAGGCACTTGGTTTGCGAATTTTCGCGCGTGGGGTGCAGTTGCGGCCTTCGGTGCTGCTGGAACGAGAGCGGACAACCCAGACACACCCGCATCATCGCTGTTGTTGGTGGTGGGGATGGCCGACGACGAGCAGCCGCCAACAAACCGCTTCCGCTCTTTTGATGCAACAACCCTTTCGGGCGGAGTGTGTGCATCCCCTTCCATTTCAACAGACACAGCGCAGGGGACCTTCTATTGCTTGACAATTTTTAAAAAGCAGTGCATCATTTTTACGCAGCACAGGATAATGGCCATCAGCACGTGAAACGGTTGAGGTCCTGAATATCACGTGACCAAAGTCATGAAAGATATCACGTGACCAAAACGTCATCAAAAACGAATTCCGCGTGACGCGGCCAACTTATTGGAGCGCACCGAAATATTACACTAATTCTGTGCAACGCTCACATTAATTGTCACGGGCGACGGGGTAACTTGCCTGGACTCATCGCCTTCTTCTTCAGTTGTGTGGCAGTTCAACATTACAGTAGTGAAGGACTCTCTCTTGACATCCTACATGTCCATTTAATGCAATTGAATTTTGTGGAATGAGACGGAAAACGTGGAAACTGTTTTTTTGAAGCTCAAAAGATAGGAGTTAGGAAAGACATCATCAAAGTTTATATTGTGGTGTGGGGGCGTTGCTGTGCGGTGTGCGATTGCCATGGACGCATACGATCGCAAGGCGCTCATAGACGTCATCGACTGGCACAAGGCACGAAAGGATGCCAAAACGACTGCGCCCACAGCCGAGGGCGGCGGCTATTTCGGCTGGATCTGGTCCTGCGTTCCACAATCTGTAGTGGACTATTCGACGAGTGCCGTGAGCAGAGCGTGAGTGGTTGCGCCTCGTGTGTCTGTCTGGCGTGTAGCATTGTTGTGTTCTATTGCCCCTAATCCGCACACACAATGCACTGCACCCAGGCTGCTGAGCGTGGAAACGTATGCTATGGACGCTGCGGCACTTGCTGCAATCGACGAATACATGCGCACATTTGCCGTCTCCAAGGGCATACAAGGGGGTGACATTTCGCGTCTCACGCTCCAACACCGCGATGAAATTGCTGCCTCTTATTGCTCTCCAGCCGCCATCGCTGCGTTTCTGCAGGGCGCGGGACTCGGTCTTGGAGGAGTGTTTTTTGTTGCAGCGGACATTCCCATGCTGATTGCAATCAATTGTCTTATGCTAGCAAAGGTTTCGCGTGTATACGGGGTGTCTGCGTCTGCCGACTGCAACGCAAATGTCGTTCTGAGGCTGCTTGCGGCGGGCATAGGCTCGATCGCACTGCCCGTTTTTGAAGAGGAGGGCGACAAGCTGCGCGTTGAGTTGCAAGGGGAACTGCGAGTGCGGCTGGATCGAATCCAGGCTCGCATCAACCAGCTCATTGTGGGCTCCAAGGACGCCTGCGTGGGAACAGATGACGGCACAGTCGATGGCAGCACAGGGGCATCGTCCTCACCGCCGGATGCGGATGCGGCGAGTCTGCCGTCTTCACAGGATGAGAGCGCGGGAAGCACTGCGGGCGAGGGTGGCGACGGGGAGTGTGCCGACACTGTTGATGATCAGGCCGATGTGCGTGGCAAGGATGCACCCGCCACCGAATCAAGTCCTCTCCAAGCACCGGGGAATACGCCTGCGGGCTCTGAGCTGAATGACGGTCCAACAACCGCAAGTAGAATAGGCAGCGCGGTCGTCGATGCGGTGCAGACCGTTGGCAGGACGGTGGTCGAGGAGCTCAGGCAGGACGTCATGGTAGAGCTGGTCAAGCAGGTGAGGACGGCTCGCCATTCCTTGCTGCTGCGCGCCTTGTGTGCTGCTATGTGCTGGTTGGGCACTTTGCTGCACTAGTAGTGGGTGGGTGGTATGGACAGCGAGTGGGGGCTTGATTTGATTTTTGAAGTGTTTTGGTTTTTGTGGTTTGTCAGGGTCACAATGACATGTGCCCTTTTTTCACCTTTTTGTCGCAATTCGACTCCAGTTGTCAACGTTCCTTGGGCTTCACTTCGCGCGCTCCAAGATGATGCAAGTTGTTCCACTCGTCGGCGTCGCCGTCGGTGCGGGCTCAAACTACTGGTTCACTGTGGTGCGTCCCGCCTGTTGTTCTTTGCAGAAGGGGAGGGGGGGGTCGGCATGCGTTTTTTTTCCCTTATTACAACCCAGCTGCCTGCGGCAAGTGCATTGCGAACGTCATTTGTATGTTTTTGGGTCGACTCCCCATGCGATATCCGCTGCAATGGTTCACTCCGTCCTAATTTGTGTTGTTGATGTGACCCCCATTGGTATTTTTTTTTGTCCGTCCGATGCAGCGGTGCACGGAGGCTGCAGTGATGACGCTGCGCCACCACTACCTGCGGAGTGAGCATCCAGAAGCCGTTCTTGCGGCGCACGAGGAAGGCAGCGGCTGGGACTGGCAGGTCGTTGATGGCGCCGATGTCGGTGAGGACGACTGTGTGCACGGGAATGGTGAGTGGCGCACCGCGGAGTGCTCTTGCGTGCTCTAGCGGTCTGTCGGTCTGTGCGGATGCGGACAGTGGATGTGCTCATCAGTGTTGAGTTTGTCGTTTTGCGTATGAACCCTCCTTTGACTCGTCTGTCTCTTTTGCGTTGTAATTGTGATGCAGTCGCACTATCAGCCGGGGTGGCGGACGCATCGACGCAGTTTTTCGCCGCGGGACAGCAGGTGCCCGATGTTGAAAAGAAGTTAGATTTGCCTGTCGGCTGAGAGTCGAACATAACGTGCCTAATTGTAAATATGTAAATAAAACGCAAAAAAGTTTTCAATGTGAATCGCATTACTGTATTGCGCTGAAGGAGGGACAAGGTCGGAAGGTACATCCAAACTCTTGCATGATGGCACATATCCATCCTGTGGGGATGATTGAAAAGGCGCACGCACGCACGCACGCACGTCGTGTTTGGAGGCTTTTGTTGGCGAGGAAACGCACACGCGACGCGAAGCACGCAGCAAATGCACGCACGCACGCACGCACGCACGCGTAGAGAAGAATGGCAGGTAGGGAGACTAAAAGAGGGCGGTTCGATTGAAGAAGCCGACGGACCATCAAACATCCAGTATGTGGCAATTTAAAAAGGGTGAGCGAATGCCGAGGTTGCAATTCGCGGAGAGAGAGAGAAGAAAGAGGGGGAGGGGCATCGACGCACCCAGACCATCCGAGGCTCAGCTGGGAGTCAGCCGGTCGGTGCTTGTCGCCCGCGGGGGCTCATAGGCGCCATTTAGTGTGAACTTGGGCACAGCCACCTTCAGCGGCTCTCCGTTCTCGTCGATGAAAGTGTACTCGCCCTCCATGCTCCCGCCCGGCATGGGAAGATCCACGTTGCTCATGTACTCAAACACCTTCCGGTCTGCACCCAGGGTCGGGGTGAGACCAACAACACCCTCCCCACCGAGGGTGCGTGTCGTGCGCTGTGCACCGCGACCCGACGTCACCGTCCATGTACGCCGCTGCAGGCGCACGGGCGGACCGCCCAAGTGTTCAATGGTGATCTGATAGATCCACCAGTAGTTGTTGCCCTCGTGATAGAACCCGAGCCAGAAGGGAACAGCCGTGACGCGCACGTTACCAGATGTCTGCGAGTGAACGTTTGAGTACTTGAACAGATTGGCGTTGCGGTCCCTGAGCTGCGCGAGGCCGACCGTCGGTTCGCACACGGGTGCATCTTGGCCATTGCGCGACACAACAAACAAGCTGCGAAACTGGTCGTGCTCAAATTGCTCGGGTTGCGAATCCTCGTAAGGGATTATGTCCGTGTGTCGTACATAGCGGTAATGATGCTGCCCGAATTCAGGCGTTGTTGCGTCGCTCTTATTGCAAATCACCTGATAGTAGGGACGCCGCGAAAAATACCGCACTCGACCGGCACCATTGGGGGATAGCTGTGACACAAAAATAGATCGACAGAAGGCGGTTGAGCAAAGGCAAAAACACGCATTCATTTCTCGATTAAGCGAGAAGAGATTTCATGGGACCATACTAATACAAGCACCAACCGGTGTGTCTCGAATGTCGTCAAGCAAGTGGGCGCGATTCCTTGCGTCGTGATCGAATATTTCGGCTTTCCAAGTATCAAGGACAATGCCGCGATAACCAAAGTTGCGGTGAATGAAGAACTGCAAAGCAAAAGCACAGTAAATGACAGAATGTTCAGAGACAGAAACCAACAGGTAATCAAACTGAAGAGAGACAACCAAACACAATGCACACAAACCAGACAAAGGCGAAATGGGTTCAAACAAATCAATGCACATACTTGGCCTGGTTTGTACGGGTTCTTGAGCGACTGCTCCGTACTCAGACGACCGATTTCGCGCATGGCCCTGGCGCGGGTAATGTTGCAGCACAAGAGTGTGAGATTACTCGCACATGAAAAACACACAAAGCAACAAGAAGTTATCCACAATACTCACGGTGCAGCGGTCTGATTTTGCCTGACAAAGGCAGATACGAGCAACTGGCGACTCCCGATGCGGGATGCCTTGGAAGCCCATTGCGAAAACATTATGACGAATCGGTTCCCTGTGTCTGGCAAGATGCTATCGCGATGCTTGCATAATTTCAACCGCAAACAGCATGCACCAGCGACTCTGCTTACAGTATTCTCAGAGTTATTCTCAAAAGTACACTTGTAGGCTTCTGTTGAGACAAGAGTGATTAATCGTAGTAGTGAACTGCGGCAAGAATCGCACGCAGTCAATAAACGTGCACAAAGAGTGTCATCGTCTCCAGTGTGTGACGGACACGGACTTGCCCGGCACCATTGAATTGATATGGACCACAAATTGCCAACGAAAAGGCAACTAATTTTCAAATTGTCGATGCGACCACTAATTGTGGGCTGCATACGGGGTGGCGGCGGGCTGTTCCACTTTGTCGTCGAAAATTCGACAGGCGCAGACTGCCACAACTGAGTAGTACGACTAAACTTAAGCTTAGGTGAGTGATGTGACGAGTAGTGAGTGGCATTGGTAGGGACTTTTGCAAACAGGGCACCCGGGGCACCTCGTCCAATTTGCTAGTGATGGAAGCCACAAGAGAGAGAGATCTTCCAATAGGGATCGGCATGCAGGGGAAGGGCAGTGCGGTACATGGTCTGCGACAAAAAGCATAGTTCGAGTTGGTGATGTATTTTCCAAAGTGAAAGTTGTGTCACAGGCCAAACCAAAATATATACAGCTTTTGTCAGACATACAGTGTGAGACATTCGCGTGATGTAAAAATCAGCCGGTAAACAGCCGCGAGAATTCGGACTTCGCAATGTCCATCAAGGTAGGCGCCTCAACTTCATCAAATCCTTTACCCTGGAGCATGAAACAACAGCCGAAACCACACAAGCATTAGACACGTGTGTTCTGTTAAGAGACAGTGATACCAAAATGATGGACCGGTGCAGGATTAGTATTCATATACTCTTCACAAAAAGACACAAAAGGCCAACACAGAATGGATACATTCAGTGCTCGAAAGAGCATCACAAACAGCAACAGCCACACTTTCCACGTGGTTACAGAGCATTCTTGTTACTCCAACATACAAACTTCGAGCCGGCAACAAATTGCCAACAATGGAAAAGCAAGTTGAAAGAGCACAGTGGTAATGGTCAATTAAAAAGGCTCACCTCTCGCACGGCAATAACGCAAGGTTCATGAATCTCCGGTCGCCATTCGGAAAACCGCAACGAATTTCCCGGTTCTGTTGGGTTGAGATACCTTCGATCGAGCGATTCTTTGACGCAGCGTATTGCGTTTGTCTGAAATAGTTCCGGGTTCGATTCATATTGATGTGCGGCATCAACATTTGAGGCGTTCGCGACCTCAATCGAATACATATGATGGTGAATGTGCTCGAGCACTGTCCACAACCGCACCGGGCCATTCCATTCGGGAGGCGTAACGAGGAAGCCGCTGTCGTTGATTTGCGGGTGGAACACTTGCGACATGAATCTGACGATAGGCCATGAGTTGGGAAACGTGTCCTGGAACAACAACTTGAATCGAAACACGCCCTCCGCGTAGAGGCCACTGCGAACGAAGATGACGCCGAACCATTGCTGCATCGCGTCGAATGACGGCATTACATAGACGCCTTTTGGAGAGCGAGTGGCAAGCACCCGCAAATCGCACATCAGCGCATGGTCCCGCAGAGATGGTCGGAAGACGTCAAACGTGTCCTGCGTTTCATCACTGTCCGTTGGCTCCATTATTAGAGCTATGTTGAACTACTTTCTGGCGGGAAAGACAACACTCATTTGTTCTTTATCTGCTTTAGTACTCTGAGCTCTGTCGCCGGAATAGCTGTGGAATCGCTACGTGTTTTGTGTCCCTTTACGATCGTAAACGTAAGACAATCGTAAACGGAGACATGCGCACGTGATCCTTTTTTTCAGACAATGGACATGTGGCACATCCGGGGCATGTGTTCTATTTTTAGTAGGCATCCCGTTGATGCGCAGACGCTTCCGATTGGTCGGTTCTGTCCAATGCACAAACACGGCTGATTTTTTTGCCTTGTTTTTGAAAGCGTGTTTGGGGATGCACCCTCCATTCGACGCGGAGAAACACATGACAGTCGACGACTCGGCCGACTACTGGGTTACAACCACACTCATTACGCACTGTCACAAACCTCACACACGCACACACACACACACACACACACACACACACACACACTCTTGGTTGCAGCCACTCATGCATGCACATGCACTGCGGTGCGTTCTCTCGCTCGCTCACAACGCCCCTTGGCCACCATTCGCGTTGCCAAGGACGCGGTGTGGGTGTGCCGATCGCTGCATTGATAAGAATCACAATAACAATTTTGAATTTTTGAATCATCGATAAATTGATTCAAACCCAACTCTTCCGCATTGTTTGCAAGCACATTTCGTGCGTGGTCGAGAATGAAATCGGGCGTCAAGCGAAAGGATGTGCGCACGGTGACCTCTGTGCTCCTCGACGGAAAGGGCGACGGGCATGTTGAGGATCTGCCGGTCGAAGAGACCAAGGCATCTGGGGAAGCGCACCCACACCCGCACACGCACAAGAGCGTCGTGACTGGCTGTTGCGCCCACGAAATTCCAGAGTACTATCGCCAGCGGTTCATCCTGTGAGTATTAATGCATTTCTCAATGAGATATCGCTGTTCGACCCTCATTGCTTTTTCCACAATGAGAAGTGAGAAGGCGCTGTTATCGCTCTTCGCTTTATTGCCGGCCTCATTATTGCTTTCTTCAATGCTCACCCATACAGGAGCGGATACCGCGCACCAACTGGGTCGCTCCTCACGACGGCTAAGACTCTGTTCGCCATCCACAATGAGGTGAGTCTACGCAATGTTCATTCGTCATGGCATGCGCGACCATGAGCTCTTTTTCGACGAGCTAACAGCAGTGTGAAATTTGCATCGCAGACGGTGAACATCTGGAGCCACTTCCTCTCCGCCCTCATTGCTCTCGTGATGTACGCAACGACCCTCCGTTCGTTGTGGTCCGACGGCGCGTCGATCGATCGCATCGCGGCTTTTACCGTCTTTTTTCTTTGTGCGAGCGCTTGCTTTGTGTGCAGCAGCCTCTACCACCTGTTCAACTGCTGCTCGTTCCACGTTTATCGCAAGGTCATGACCCTCGACTATCTTGGCATCTTCGTCCACATTATGGGCGCGTTCATCAGCGGGCTCCACTTTGCATTCTTCTGCTTTCCACTCTACCGCACCCTCTACCAAGCCGCCATCTTCACCCTTTGCACCGTCGGAATCGCGATGGCCGTCACGCCCAAATTTGACAGCCCACAATTCCGGATGTGGCGCATCGGCGTGTACGTCCTGGTTGTGTCGTTCGCGGTCCTCCCTCTGCTCCACGGCCTGTATCTCGTGGGACTTGCAGAGACGGCGCACTGGTGGGGCATGATCGGCGTCTTCAGCCTAGGGACAGTCTTTTATGCGACGCAATTTCCAGAAAAGAGCTTTCCCGGGAAATTCGACATTTGGTTGTCGAGCCACCAGATTTGGCATCTCATGGTGTGTCTCGGCACTCTCTATCACTACTTTAACATTTGCCGGTTTTATATGCGCACAGTCGACGGGTGCGACGCATTCCTTGCAGAGGTGTACTCGTCGGAGGCATAGTGAATCTGCTACCTCTACCCACCACATGTACATACCCTGCGTTGCGCCTGCCCCGTTCACTCTTATCTTTACTAAAGTACCCCTTGATGCTTTTCATATTTTCGACACTTCGATTATCAACCAATATGCACTTTAATAGTTGGCCTTAGCATATCTGCGTTTGTTTTTGCAACAGCAATGAACAAGAATGGTTGTTGAAATCGCATGTAATTGTTGTCAATCGTTACTGGTATGTGCACGTGCAAACAGCCACGTCGTATGCGGAATGCCGAGATTTCGGGAACTGATGTGATTGGCTGTCGTTAGGCACGTCACTGGGCAAGCCGGACAAGGACCATAGTGGTAGAGCCGCCCAACTGTCTCATTAAGTTCGAACTTTCTTCTAGAGTTTCAGGCTATTAGCTCTGAAAGTCTCGCAAACCGAATTGCATTTATTCGTGAGGGCTGGTGGGAAAGGGTTTAGCCTCAAGTGGTATTGTGATGGCCTCTCTGATTGTATGACAAAACAGCGCCGCACGTTAGTACGTTAGGACGTTTGGACTGACGGTACACGGGCGACAAGTGAAGGCGGCGCGTGCGTGCGTGAGACTATATCATGGTCGGGGGATCCACAGTTGTGCTTGGGGCGTCATCCACAAGCATGCACCTCGCAGCACACTCTCCGCAGCCGCACTACAGGGCTACGTCCGTTCCTATTTGCATCGGCGACAGAGTCATCGTCAAGGGACATGGCCCAGGTGGGTGCATGCATACATGTGTAGTCTGCGTGTGTTACATGTTGTCTGCGTGTGTTACATGCGTGGTCTGCATGTATTACATATGTAGTCTGTGTGTGTTGTTGTTGGGCAATCTCTGATTCCCATGCGAAATACACGTGTGCTTGCGTTCACTCAGGCGTCGTGAAGTTTGTGGGAACTCTATCGGAGGATTATATCACGGACGCATTCTATGTCGGTGTGAAGTTGGATACACCAGGTGAGCACAAATTACCCTTTGGGAAGACGCACGAGAATGTATGCGTGTTATGTTGATTGTGTTTGTGCTGTCAGATGCACGCGCTAGAAAGATGCCACTAGACGTTGTTGATGATGTGGTTTACTCGGTCTTATTCGTGCAGACCCATCAAGGCACGATGGTGTTGTCAGAGGAAAGCGCTACTTCTCATGCACGCCTGGCCACGGCATCCTCGTCAAGAGTAGAAATGTTGCTCTCGTTCAGAAGGTGAGAGTGGTTGTTTTGTTTCAGATTCTGACCACGTGCTCGCTTAAAACGATTTCGGAATTTGTCGCTTATAAATGGGCGCCCTCGATGTATTCTTTGTTGTGCTCTCTCTCGCTCTCTCTTTCTCTTGCTCTCCCTTCTCTTCCATGTGGAGTCCGTGGGCACAGCGCCTGAGACATTGTCTTGAATCCTACATTTCTCTCATCCTATACGCCCACTTTCGCATTCGTTTCCCGCACCACGTTTTGTCTCTGCCTGCCCTGTGCGACTGTGGCTTCAAAGTAGCCCGGTGCTGGTCCCGTGTCGGTGGCTGCGTTTGAGGGTGGGTCCGGGGCGGCCTCGGTGGGACCGCTAAACAACAAACGGCATGGAGGAAGCACTGCAACTGCGGGCATTGTCGGCCGGAGACCTGCTGTTCTGAGGACGACCGTGTGACGGAATGTGTGTGCTGCATACTGATGTCACACACCGCGCTGAGTGTGTGTGTGATGCGTGTGTTGACGTTATACTTTCCGCACACACGCTCATATCAACATCACGTTGTATATAACATATCATATTTTACGCTCTCGTGCAGAAGATTCTGCTTTATCTCTTTTTCTGTGTGGTGAGTCAAATGGCTCGGATTACCAACTCTTTTTTCTGTGTGGCGTTTATGACCTTGCGTCCATCACACGGACTTGAATACTGCATTTCCTTCTTCTTGTTGTGTGTGCTGCCACCTGCTCTCATCGATTGAGCGTGTGTACTTACGCATAACACGCGCCAATGTGGGCACCACTTCTCTTTATCGCGCATCTGGTTGCTTTACTATTGCGTTTGCCTTCTCGTGTTGTTCCTGCGATTGCCATGCGTGTTGTTTGGTAAAATGGAACCCCAGAGATGGGTGACGCCGCTATGTCTTTTTCTATTCGTCACCCAATAAACTTGTTTTACACAGACAATGCTACGGACATTAGTGCATGCATGCAGTCAGTTTCCTGCTGTTGTTGTGCTGTGTTTGTTGTGTTGTGTTTGCTGCTGTTATTGTTGGCATTAGGTGTCTTGTTGGATGCACGATGCTCGACACAAGTGGGCGACTGACTGGCAGCCTCACACAATGAGACAATCAGAGCAAACTCAACCCATCTGTCAAGAGAAGAAGAAACAGCTTCGTATTCGGCGCAGCGACCCGACTCACACTCAGCACGCACGCACGCCGCGCACAACGACGATAATGGAGATGGAGATACACTGGCACTCCGCAGACGGAGACACAAAACAAACGCACGCCGACGCAAGATCAACAATGGAAGACGCAGGACACAGGACGCATAGCGGAGAGAAGGATTGCACGCATGACGTACAACCGCCAACAAAAAAAAAGGAAGACAAAAAATGCCAACAACAATCCAAACATAGCATCTCGATAAAGAAAGGCTAGTAAAGATCAGGGACCCTTATGCGAGCGCACAACAAAACAATGTCCCCACCGACGAAGTTAGTCGGGGTCGTGTGCCGCAGGTCCCCACATAAAGACAGGGTGTGAGCACATAGTGGTACTCAGTGCGTGTACAGTGCGTGTACAGTGCGTGTACAGTGGGTGCACAGAGTGCTTTGCATGAGACTCAGTGCGCGGCGTGCTGCAGAGTGTCGAGCTGCTCTCGCGTGAATGCGCCCTTTGCAGCCTTCACTTCCGCGCGCACAAACGGAACCCAGCCGTGGAAGCACCAACGGAACTCGGGTGGTTCGCTGTACTTGTCCACCACAATCACGGCTTTCTCTGCGTCGCGCTCGAGATGTCGCGAGTAGATCTATTGGCGTGCATGTGTTACGTATTCAGATAATATATGCGAGCGAATGCGTGTGCGCGTGCGTGTTGAGTGCGCGTGCGTGTTGAAGAGGAGCAAAGGAATTAACAACGGTAGATCAAGATGAACGATGAAAAAATGAGTGTGGGCGTGATGCGTGCGCGAAAATTCAAGCGGCGGGACAAAGCAATTAAGAGATGTGTGGAATTCAAGTCAGTGTCAAAGCCGCTGTGCCCATGGACTCCACAACCGACAGATAGAAAGATAGAGAGACCGACAAGGCAGTGCTCACCCGCGCACTCCTGATCGCGAGCTTCTTCTCGACCTCCAGCACGTTGGGACCGACCCACACAAACGTGCGGCCGTCGCCGTCGTCGAGGATGGCCACCTCGCCGTCCAGGAGATCCTGCTGACAAAACTTAAATCCAATGTCCCGTATGGTAAATGTGCCGTTGTCGTTGGAAGACTTGAACATCCGGGGTAGGGCCGGTCGGGGCGCAGTGCGCTTATCATACCCTCCCTGTTGTTGTTTTTTGTTGGTGTTGTTGTTGTTGTTATAGGTTGTTTTGGTGGTTTTGGTTGTGTTGTGGGTTTCGTGGCGATTGCGTTGGTGCATATAATCATGATCAGCGGAGACAAATGAATGGACAATTGTGGTTCCAATGCGACGGAATATGCGATTTCTTTTCTTTCACAATTGCGGCATTCACAGAGCAAATGGGCTTCACTGAAGTGCGGTACCCGGCGACACCCACCCGACCGCCAAGGGCGACCCAGAAAAAGTTCTCCGGCTCCATTCCCTCCGCCACCGTCTGCATGGAGAAGCCAGAGTCCTTGACCTGCATTGCAATTTGCTCCACGACCGGAACAAGATCCTTTGGTGCCTGCGACCCAATCCACCTGCACGAGAATGCACAATCGAATGGGAAACAAAAAATAGAATGAGTGTCTGTGTGTTTTTTGTTTTTGTTTTGTTTGTTTGTTTGGGCTGAGTGTGAGTGAGTGAGTGAGAGAGTGAGTGAGAGAGAGAGAGGAGTGTGTGTGTGTATGTGTATGATAATGTCCGACTTCAAGCATTAATGCAGAAAAGTGTGATTACGGACAAATGCGGGAGTGTCATTGGACTCCCAACAGCCTAAAGAGAGAGGTCATTACAGCAAAGCAGCAAAACTGGCGATGTGGAGGATATCCGCAGCACACACAGTGATTGCGGGGATACTCACACGTAGACAATGCCGCTCTTTGAGTTGTCAAAAGGCACGCGCAGCACAAAACAGTCGCTCGAACACAGCGACGACGCCGTGGCTTCAACCTGGATTGTGCGCGTGCACAGCTTGTCCGCACCACGGCGAACCTGCATCACGACAGAGACCACGGCATGTGGAGGGCACAGGCGTCCGTCAGACAAGACAAAGGGCACAGCGATAACACGCGCAATAGCAACCAACAACAATGTGCAGACAACATGAACTGTCTCTAAACAAACAACCCCCATCTACCCCCAACTCGCCTCCCCATCACCCATCATGCAACACAACAGTTCATTGCGCTCGATCCTACACGGTACACTTGTCGCTGCCCACACACGCGAGTCACGTGGCCCACCTGAAACAGCTCGACGGGCAGTTTCTCCGCACTGGCGGCGCTCTTCTGCGACGCCTTGGAACCCTTTGCGGGAGGGGCGCTTGTCGACGGCTGCGCAACGGCCTTCTTTGCCGGAGGACGCCGACCGGAATGCACGAGGATCTTCCCCTCAAAATGCGACAAAAAGTCGTTGGATTCGCGCTGCTGCCACGTGCGGATGACGCGCAGTTCGCAGCCAAAGTTGTTCTTCACGAGCGCCTCAATCTCGCGCTCAAACCCAAAGGTAAAAGTGAGCCACCCCATCTTGCCACTTGCCGTCCCCTCCCAAAAGTACACAATGCACTCGATTTCATCCTCAGGCTCCTCCTCCTCGCCGTCGTCGGGCGTCGGCTCTGGCACATGATCGGGCTCTTTCCAGTAGGTGCACAGAAATACGTAGCAGTCCTCGCGGTAAAAGTGGCCATACTCTGTCTTGGGAAGGCGCACAAATTTCTTGCCCTGTGCCATTGTGTGTTGCGGGATGGTTGTATGCATGTGAAGGTGAACGGCGCGCGAGAAGGGAGATAAGGGAAGGGAGGAGAGCGAGATGGAGGCAGGGAGGCAAGGAACAAACCGATTATTATTTTTGCGTGAAACAGTTGCCTCTCAACAAAAATTAATAACGGCGAATGCAATGTCATAATTGTGTTGAAGTGAGCGACCCCGGATGAATGCGTGAATGCATGCACGCACGACACACAACGACACACAACACACAACAACGACAACAACAACAACAACAGCACACATACACAACAAAAACAACAACACACACCTCGAGCACAAAGCATTCCATCTTTTCCAGGCGGTTCTTCCCGGCGGCAAACACAGCGTCAGCTTCGGCATTGGTAAGCGCGGGTTTGGGCGTCGCAAACACAGCCGAAATGTCAATGTCCATCTTCTTGTTGACCTTTTCCGCCTCTGCCTTTGCAATCAGCTGCAAGGTGTGTGTGTGTGTGTGTGCGTGGGTGTGTATTGGGTG
>CALSCR010000880.1:0-18056 GCA_943704495.1 Pigoraptor chileana
CACACACACACACACACACACACACACACACACACACACACACACACACACACACACACACACACACACACACACGCACACACGTGCACGCCGAGTTCCACAGATTCATATGTTTACAGACCTTCCTATTATATTTTTCTGCCTGTTGTGACTTCAAATTGGGTTGCATCTGCTCGCTTTTGCATCAGTTGGTACCGGCGGGTTTGCGAGGTTTTAAGAGAGAGCGGGAGAGAAAATGGCAAAGTGGGGCGAGGGAGACCCGCGGTGGATTGTGGAGGAGCGTGCGGATGCAACAAATGTTAACAATTGGCATTGGTGAGTTTTGTTGTCGGGGATTAATGTCTTTGAAGATGCTCAATGTAGAGTTAGCCATTCAGACACCAGTTGTTTTTCCCACCACCTTCTATATCGACTTATTACTATAATGTGGTTTCTGTCTTGAAGGATATTTCATGTCAATAACACTTGTGCGTGCGTGTGTTGCTGTTGTTGTTGTTCGTGCTCCCACCCGGATATACTAAAAATAGGACGGAGAAGAATGCGACCAACTGGTCCAAGGATAGGCTCAAGGCCATTCTTGGCGCGGTGACCGATAGCGACGACTCGTACGGCAGCATTAAGGTCTCCGAGGTGTCGAAGATCGAAGGCGAGGCGAGTGCAAACAACAGGAAAGCAAAGCTGATATTCTTTTACGAGTGGGACATCAAGCTCAAGTGGGTCGGCGAGTCCACCAACAAGGAGGAAGGAAAGGTGCGCCGAGTGTGTGTGCGGGTGTAGATGTGTGTGTGCGTGTACGAACTGCCGCGAATGTATGCCACAAACTTTCGAGGTAGTCTGTTCCTGGTCGCGCAAATATGCTATAGACGCACACACACACGTACATACACACCGATTTCTAGCATGTAGACCTTCTTTCTTTTCGTGTACTATAGTGTATACATTGCACAAATAAGCTACGGTACCGACTGACAGCCCTCACTCACGCCATTCACGGATTTTCAGGTCGCCGGTGAAATTGAGATTCCCAACCTGAGCGAGGAGAATGACATATCGGAGATTGAGTTCAACATTACGAGCAAGAAGGATTCGGCACTTGCGGACCGCTTCAAGCAGGTTCTGCGGAAGCGGTTTGTGCCAAAACTGCGCGAGGCTCTCACACTGTATCTGCGTCAACTGCGGGAGGAGTTCAGCCAGGGACTCATTCTGCCCACAAAGGAGAAGAGCGACGTCACCATCGGCGTCGACGCGACGGAAGCAAAGCCTGCAAATGGCGCTGCTGGTGGCGTGAAGATCTCGAATGGAGATGCTGTCCCCGCGAAAACCGCACCCGTCAAGGCACCCGCGGCACCCAAGGAGACAAAGACAATCACGATGACGGAGGAGTTCAAGGCGAGCGCTGACGACCTCTATCAGACGCTCGTTAATCCGCAGCGTGTGCAGGCGTTTACGCAGGTGTGTGCCCCTCTCTCTGGCCATACGCATACACACACACACACACACACACACACACACACACACACACACACGCACACACGCGCGCGCACTCAACATGTACGCATACACACACGCTCTCTCTCTGGCTCTCTCTGACATAGTCACTCGCTCTGTACTGTCTGTTCCTCCGCTTGCCTGTTCACATTGTACACTCATTTGCACGCATTCTTCTTTTCCCCCGGGTCCTGTAGTGTGTAAATATATTTGGGATGGCTTACTATGGATACACCTGATCATTATGGCGTTGCTGTTGTTGTTATTGTTTATACTGATGTGTTTGCGGTTCGTATTGTGCATTTGTGCAGGCGTCGGTCGTTCTTGATGCCTCTGTGAACGGCAACTTCATGTTGTTTGGCGGAAACGTCACTGGAAAGTTCACCGAACTGGTGCGTATTTTGCAACAATTTAAAACACAGTTTAGATCGTCATTTGTTTGTCCGTTGTTGGTGTGCTTGATGCTTGGGCGGCACTGCGCAAACTCGGATGAGTGGCATCTATCTAGGGCAGCTAATCCTGTTAGTGCGGTTTATTGAGGCATCGTGAGGGTGGGGGGGGGGGGGCTTGTATGCCAGTGATGCAGTGATTCTCTTGTTGCTTACCTTCCCGTTTTCACTTTGTACCACACGCACATACGAATGTACACGCAATCACGCACGCACACACACATACACCCACGCACGCACGACGCATGCACACACGACAGGTGCCGGGAAAGAAGATTTGCCAAACATGGCGATTCAGCGACTGGCCGAAGGGTAAGTGCGGAGTCACGTGTGTGCCTATTGTGCGATTGTGTTGAATCGAGTGCTATGGTGTTGATATTTGCGTATAGACTGTGTGTGGATGCTGAGTGCGCCATTGTGGTGTGTGTATATGTTTTATGTGTCTGATCTCTCTCTCTACCCTTTTCTGTCTGTCTGTCTGTCTGTCTCTCCACACACACACATCATATGCACATACTCATGCACGCACTACGACTTCAGATCACCACTCGCAAGTGACGATTGAATTTGTGCAAGGCGAGGCCGACACCAAACTTACACTGACTCAGACAGGCGTCCCTGCCTCTGACTATGAACGCACCGAGCGTGGCTGGCACTCGCACTACTGGAACAAGATTAAGGGCGTGTTTGGATATGGCGCCGGTTTCTACTAAATGGAGATGGATGTGTGCCCTTATGTTGTGATGATACGTGTGTCCGGTCTATCGTCTTACTTTCAGAAAATGTAGTGTATTTGTAAAAAAAGTGCATGCCGCTTCTTGTGTGAGCTCGACTGTTAGCGAGCTTTTTGTTGCTCACTGAAGGGCACCTTTGGATGCATCCAATTGCAACTATGATTGCAGTGCATGCAATGAGATTATAGGTCTACTTATGTAGTGTCAAATCAGCCAACTGCCATCAGCTATAATGCACAGAAAGCCACTCTGTAAATAAGACCACCAACCGTATCTGTATCAAAAACGTCATATACATTCAGAAGCTTGGCATCATTTTGACAACACTAACTGAATTGTTTCTGATCTGTTTGTATGACGTCACCGATGAGACAGAGTCTATCTCAGCAGTACCCATGACGGCGGCGATGGATTCGCAAATACTTTTTTTAACAATTTTTTATTTTTATTTTTTATAAAACAGAAAGGTTCGCATCGCATACGCAAAAACCAAATTGTTTTGTAGGGAAGTGTGACGACGAGTGTGACAACGAGAAAAAACACTCCAGAAAAAAGATGGACGACGAGGACCTCCGCACAACAGTGTTTGATTGCATCGTTGACGGCACTGGCCTCGCGGAGTCCATTCTTGCCGCCGCACTCTCTCGCGCGGGCAAAAAAGTGCTTCACATCGACGCGAATGATTACTATGGCGCTCAGTGGTCATCCTTTACACTGACTGGACTCGAGGAATGGTTGCAATCGCCGTCCGATTATGCCGTCAGCAAATCGTTTGAGCGTTTCGAGTGGTCACTTTCCGCAACCGAAGCACCAGCGGATGCAACACCAATAACACATGCCGCTCCTGCTGTGGATGAAGCGAAGAAGAGTGATGACACAAAAAAGGAAGATGTGGTGGAGGTTGCAACGGATGCAGCAGTCCCATCGTCAGAGTCGCCCACGGTGGAACAGGCGCCGCAACCGCCACACCCCGCCGTGACGAAAGCGCCAATCGCTGTTGAAGTCACATTTGCGACCGCATTGCTGAGGGCACGACAGTTTCAGATCGATCTCTTTCCTCGCGTGCTCTTCTCGCGTGGCCCGCTTGTGGAACTGCTTATTTTCTCCGGCGTTGGAAAGTATCTCGAGTTCAAATCAGTCGACCGCACTTTCATGGCTGTCGCGGATACGACAAACAGTAACAATAACAGTGGCATTGGCCTCGCACACGTCCCCTGCTCACGTGCCGATGTCTTTGCGAGCACTGCCATCGGCGTTGTCGAGAAGCGCGTGCTTATGAAGCTACTTACTACGTGTGCTGACTACGTGGCACACCGGGACGAGTGGGTTGCCGCTAAAGACAAGCCCTTCCTGCGCTATCTGTGCGAAGACAGGAAGCTCTCTCCCAAGATGGCTGCTTTCGTCGCATACGCAATCGCACTCGACGGTGGCGAAAAGGGAGTGCTATCAACGGAGATGGCGCTCGCAGAAACGCAGCGGTTTCTCGGTTCCCTGGGACGCTACGGCCCCACTCCGTTCATATGGCCGATGTATGGAACCAGCGAAGTCGCGCAGGGATTCTGTCGCACATGTGCTGTCAATGGCGGGATATATGTGTTGCGTCGGGGCGCCATGTCAGTGGAGAAGGGCGATGACGGCACTGTGACGGTGCGGTGCACTGAGGGACATGTATACAAGAGCAAGTGGGCTGTACTTGGGAGCAGCTCAACCGCATCGATAGGCTTTGATGGCGAAAGTGCGTCGTTTTCAACACCGTCGAGTGCGGATGTGTCTTCCTCCACTTGCGCCGAATACATTCTGCGTGCAGTTTACGTGCTGGCGGGCGAGCTGTTGTGTCCGTCGGGCGAAAAGAAGGACGCCGTTCAGGTCATCACAATTCCACCGGGGGTTGCACGTGACGGGGAGGCTGCTGGCGCCATTCCCGGCTCAATATACGCCGTGAGTGTGGGCTATTCTGCCGCAGCCACGCCGTCCGGAGTGTCCCTGCTGCACGTGACCGCGCGTGCCTCCACTCCGCATGCAGGCGCACTCCTCGGTCCAGTTGCGCGCCACTTTGTCCGTTTCCCCGAGAACTCAGGTAGCTTGCAAGAAGAAGGAATGCAGGACGCGGCGGAGCGTCGTCCGCGGGTACTTTGTGCGGCACATTTCGCCCTCCCTCATTCCTCGCGCTCGCTGTCAGCGACGACTGCCATCGATGGTGTCCTAGCGGTGGATGCACCCTTGTTCTCCCTGGATTGCGACTTTGCAGTCGAGCAGGCGCTCCGCTTATTCCGACGCATGTGTCCGGACGACGAATTTCTTCCCCCGGCGATAGACCCCGACGAGGTAAAGGCGTCATCTTCGTCAACCGCACCAGAGGGCGAGGGTGCTGTCACCGAAACTGCACTGCCTGGACTCACTGCGTCTGTGGACACCGGCGTGGATTCAACAACGGAACATACAGATGGAGATGTAGCGAACACGTTGGATGCTTGTGTTGACAGCAACAGTGGTGAAGAAGTGCACGCTGCTGGAGCTTCCTCAACTTGATTGAGTTCTTGCGTTGTGCGCGTCGGTGTGAGCGTGGTGTGATATGGTGTGATTTGTGCATTTGATGGTACTAGATGCGTCTGTTGATATTTTACAAATCTGTCTTGCTTCAAATCTTTCATTGGTCAACCTGCAATGTGTGAGTTGTTGAATGAACTGATTGTAGAGCATAACGTTATGATGTCTTTGTGATGCCATCGAGTGCGTCATTATAGCTGCTTGTGGGTATGTTTCCTCTATGACGCGCACGCTGGGAATTAGATGGAGCACTGTTGACAGACGAACAGCACAACAAATATTGCAACTTTAGTTACAGCAACTGCTTGTGATAGAGCAAATACGAGCATTGTTTCACTTGGTCGTTAAGACCAGTGGGGTTGCAAAGTGGTCCATAAGTAGTGGATTTCATCTTCTGTTGATATTGGCATGACCACGGACGGCCACAGACTGACATTTATGACTTGAGTACTTTGTCACGTAGCGCCGGATGCATAAGATGTAGTGCCGTTGATGCTATTACCCGATCTATTCAGCCCGGCCCGCGACACTTGCCAACTGAGAGTGCATGATGATTGTCCGGCGCCTTCGGCGTTTTTACGCTGCCGAAGAGCGATGACTGAATTTGAAGTCGAGGCTAACCAATACCAAGTCCATGACAAGGTGACATCAGCGGGATCGGAGTGCGGGCGGAAATATCACTGTAGCTCACTGCACCCGTCAGATGGATCCGAATATATCATGTGCAATAATGCAATAATTTACTGATGTCATGCAAAGTTGCAACACAAAAAATACAATTAAACGCTGGCACAGCACTGAGTGCTTACTGGTCAGGCAGAGTTTGAAGTGCCTGTCCCTAATGAATGAATTCGATACAACGCACAGCACGGATTAGAAGTGTCTGATTGACTGGGTCAGAGGGAGTCTGAAGGGCCTGTCCCAATGAATTCGAATGCTGCACGTGCCGCAGCACGCATGCGCATGCGGCGAAATGTCAAAGCATGACGCAACCGATCAATGCTGCGGGGAATCAGACTGAATAGACGCAACAATTGAAACAAATGCATAAATTACAGTTACTCAGTTGCATGGGACAATCCGCAGTGATAATTATAAGGCAATCAAGCCGGTAGCCGACCCCAGTACATGAGCATGTATGTACCGAAAACAGACATCAATGAAAAGTCATGGACACTGTCATGATTGCCCGGGCGGAGTGTATGACGGGATTGGGGCTACTAAAAGTGGATGTGAATTTGCCTCGGACAACTTTGAAGGCCCGGGTACTGGCATTCGCATTCCGCAATTGATTGAGTAATTCATGTTACACCGACACCGACACCGTACACACACACATTACACACTTACATTCAAGATACATGCACACTGTACAAACATACATGCACACTGTACAAGCATACATGCACACTGTACAAGCATACATGCACACTGTACAAGCATACATGCACACTGTACAAACATACATGCACACTGTACAAACATACATGCACACTGTACAAGCATACATGCACATTGTACAAACATACATGCACACCGTACACACACACATGCACACTTGGGCACTGGCATGTGAACATTCTATTATAAACTATACACGGTTACGAGAGGACTGACCCTCTCAGGGTCCATGCAAGATGCCCAATTAAAACGCCGTGCAATTATACTGGAATACTGATTGAATGTGCAGTGCAGGGAGAAGGAGATTCATGCAGACGTTCCTAGCACATGACACATGTCTGACACTCAATAAAATGGGAAAAAACAACACACAGCCACACGCGATCAACTTGCCTCTCATCCTCCTGCCGTCCCGTGGACGTTTCCAGCATATTGCGGCGTGCTGAAGCCGGGGGGTGTTGATAGACACACTTTCCACCGAATGGACAAGTTATTCCTTTCGATGTGTACTGTTTTTGTGTGGTCAGAAGGCAATATTGTTTTGCAATTTGCGACCGATAAAACACATGGGCGGGATCGGGTTCCCAAGTTAGTGTGATGGGCGCTGTACCCACAAGCATGCACCGCATGAGTGCTCAATACCCTCCTCCTGACCATCTCTCAGCACTCCTTCTCCTCAGAACATGATGATTGTCCATGGGTGCATTTAATTTCGGAATGCATTAAATAAAAATGGCGACGGACGGCCCAACCGAAAGCAATTTAAAAATGTGCCATCCAATATGACACCTGATTCAGAAGAGTAACCCACCTTGCAAGGTATTTCTCCGCGAGTCTTGATAAAGGCTTTAATGGCCTCCGTCTATTGGAAATTTCAGTGTGCAGGACGGGAAGGGCGAGGGGGGTCAATAGTGATACGAGAGTGCATGCATTCGAATGCATTCGGTCACGTTCAGACCCCATTATTTGAATATCAAGGCATTTTGGAGCATAAAACAAATGAAGCCGCCGGATTCCATTTTTGTTCAGAACAAATAAAAGTGCAGAAACCTAAACTGTTATTCTTCTATCGAGCAATGCCCATCCACTCGTGCTGACCCAAAAAAAATAGAGAGAAAAAGTGGCGGAAAAGTGTGTGTGCGTGGGGGGGGGGGGGGAACACAATCACACCTTTGCGTCTCCGACGACAAATTTGTCCGAAGGGACAATAAATGCGCTGGGTTTGCGACACGCCGGGCATGCACGGGTCGTGGAGGTTGGCAAGCTGTCGGTTGAGCGCCACGACTGTATACACTCCTCACAGAAGACGTGATTACAGCCCACTGTGTGTGTGTGTACGTGTGAGTGTGTGAGTAGGATGAGTGTGTGTGAAAGCAGGTGTGCGTGTGTGTGTGTGCGTGTGTATGCGTGTACGTCAGCGTGGAGTGTGGGGCGGGACAGTTGATGCAGACCTGGGGTTAACTGAATGGTAGGATTGCACCCGTGCATGAACACAGACGTACTGGCGCAGCACGGACACAGCGACAAAAACAAAATACAGGCACACAATGTATGACAACGTTTCAGTATATAGGGAAGCACTAAAAACGCAATACAATGTTTGCATAAATTGAGAACCCACAGAGCAACGCAAACTTTCGACCGGTGGACGGTATTTCCTCCAGACAAATGCCGCATTCGGTTCCGTAGTCCCGACACAACCACGTTTTGTCTGCCACACAACGCGCGGAAGAATATTCAGCCATGGCCGCCATCGCATCACGATCCTGTGCATCAGAATTTCGTCTTCGCACGTGCACAAACCCATAATCTTCGTCGCTGTCCCAAACATTGCTCAGTGGCACGTCACTCTCATTCTCGCGCGAGATAGAACTCCTAACAAACGGGAGTGCTGACGACAGTGCCGGCGGAGGCGAGGTGCGACGAGCGAATGCACCCAGCCCTTCCCTAACACTGTTGTCGGCGTCTTCGCCGTTGGAGCTGTCAGAGTCGTCCGAGTCGTTGGAACTTTCAGTATCATCAGAACTTTCAGAATCGTCGGAACTTTCGGCGTCATCGGAATTAGCGTCCTCGCCAGCTTCGCCCTCCACTGTGGGCGCGGCTGTTTCGTCAGTGCACACAGCAGTTTCGGAAAATATTTGATAGTCACCCAGACTGACGCTGTGCAATTCTCCGTCGACATAGCGCATACGAAACACAAACGGTCGTTCGATCCACTGTCCATTGACCAGCAGGCGACCACCACGTCCCTGAAGCCCATCACCTGCAACATGTCCAGTCCTCTCCACGCCCGCAGCATCGTTTCTATCGACATTTAAGAGTTCATCTGCCGATGACACATCGCCAACTGTCGCAATATTGACAGATTGGTTGGCTGTGACACCGCTCACTTCGCCGCGAAGTGTGTTGGTGGTTGCCAGGCCCTCCCCGGATGCGCGCGTCGCAGAGTCTGCCGCAGTAGTTGCGTACGGATGCAGTGTACTCAATTGTTGCGCCGATTGTTCCGATTCTGCGCGTGCCAAATTGCCACTGATCGACGCAAAGAGTGAATCCAGTACGGGCCCATCAAGCGTCGCACGAGCAGATTCGAGATCCAGGGACGACGACTGAATCCCAGCGAAAGACGGACTGCTCGCGTGGTGTGCCGATCCATCGATGTTGTTGGGGATGTTGCTGTCGGTGCCGCTGCTGACGATGTTGTTGTGGTTGTTGCTGCTGCTGCTGTTGTTGTGGTTGTTGTTGTCCTCGACGCGATCACACACACAGCGCAACGCTCCCTCTAACGCGCCTGTCCCACATTGACATATGGGGGTGAGCGCTGTAATGGGACCCTGATTCAGACTCGTCTGCGCGGATGATACGGCCTGGAGAGTCCGCAGTGAGGCTGCACATCGAAAATGCATTTCTGCCACAGACGGATCTTCCACAGCATTGGGCTCATTGTCACGCGACCATATATCCGAAATACCAGCACGCGTGTGCCCATTGGGACTTGCGCGGTCCATGAGGGAAACCGATGCCGCAGTTGTGGGTGGTTGATCTTCACTGAACCCCCCCCTGCCATAGTAGTCGTTATTTGCGTATGGACTCGCACTCGGCAAAAACCTTACGTTAGGCAGAAGATCACCCGGGTTATCGGACCGAGACGGGATTCGAACGGGCTCATCGAAAGGATTGCGATATGAGTACGTGTATGTGTAATTGTAATGGTACGTGTACTCGTAATCGTCAGATGTGTACTCATAGTCGTATGAGTAGTCGTCGTCTTCCGTGTTGGTGTCTTCGCACTCTCCCTGGTATTGACTATCGTCGGGCAGAACAGTGGGATCATCGGGTTCGCAATCTAGAGCATGATGCGAGAATCGACATTCTGACCCATATCTGCAGCCGCTTCCAAAGAAGTATATGCAGGGGGTCACCGCCCTCGTATCTGACCTTTGCATTGTGGGCATCGCCGTCTCCGGTCATAGGGAATTGAGCTCAAGAAGTGAGTCGATTTGTTTTTTCGCACACATTTCATGGACCTCATCATTATGTAAACACGGCCTTTATCACCATCGGATTCAACGCACACACACACACAACACACACACACACACACACACACACACACACACACACACATCTAGCACCCACACCCACTCACACACAACTGCTTTCGTCAGCGTCGGAAGGGTAACCATTAACATATGTTACATCTTATTCAGTACTTGAAAATTCCGTCGAAATCTTGGGTTATCGAAATGCATAGTCTGTTAATCTCACCTTCACAGAACTCTCGAAAAGCAGCCACTATTTCCCAATGGAACCTTCTCTGTGATCACGTGCCGACAGCATATGCTATTATAGGAATAAACTTGCCTAGATATGTCATATTAATATATTATTATACATGGGATGCCATTTATGTTTAAAACGCGACTTTTACTGCCACTATGGGGTGTTTTGTGGGACGTTCGACGTCAGCGAATGCACTACTGCAGAGTAACCAACGACCAGTCGCGGTAATTGGCGGAAGACTCCACAAAGGAACACGCACACACACACACATACAACACAGACAACACAGACAACACAGACAACACAGACAACACAGACAACACAGACAACACACACGTACATGCATACACGCTCAATGCATGCACAATACCCGCGCATACGAACAGTGCCATGCATTAGATTTACAAAGTAGCCGTGGTTACTCAAAAAAAAAAAAAGCCGAAATGGCGTATGACGCAAATTAAATCTCGGCGCTCCACTTTTTTTGAATTTTGAATTTCAGTCGATCTCCCTTTCTTGCAACGCGCCAAAAATTTCGCGCGAAGATTTTCAAACATCGCAATTCATCCAAACGTCGTAATCACACTCGCGCTTCTTGACCACTCTACTCGCGCGTTGCGACTCGCAACAATAATAATGGCCTCGAACACGGGCGGGGTACCAGTGCATCCTCCACCAACACCAACACCGCTTGCGTCACCGTCGCTACCAAACACTCCCCCACGTCCACTCAATGAACCGCGCGACCACAATGGGATGCCGTACTGTCCCGAAGTGCCACCTGCTCCCCGGAAGGTCAAACGAGCAAGCGTTGCAGTTGCTGGTGGATTCAAGGGACGTAGGCTGAATTTTGATGCGGACCCCGACTCGCTCCAGCGCAGCGGCAAAGCAGGTGCCCCACGCTGAACGGGTTGCGATGCTCCTTTATTGAAACCTTCTATTCAAGCCAGAGCTACGCGTGCATAATGCGCCCACACTACCTGCGCGTCTTGGTGGTTGTGCTCAGGCCGCAATTGCGCTTCAGGTCCATCATCTCGGAGCGGTCGAGGCCGTCTGTTGCAACGGCAAGACAGCGCTGATCGATGTTGATGCGCGCCTCGTTGAGAGTTTTCGCGCCAATTTTGCGCCCGATTGCGCCGACAATGGAGCCGTCGCTGAAGTGCCTCCACTCTTGCATTTTGTGGGGATCATGGACCGCGTGCGTAACTGCCTCGGCAACATCCCGCGTCATGAGGTACAGCGCATCTGCGGAAGATTAAGCAGCAGTCTCTCAGCACATCAAGGTGATATACGTCGCCCACTCCAGAAGGGAGAACGAACGATACAAAGCGAACGCGCGGTCGTTGCGTTGTTGGGCACATTTTCTCGATTCAAAGATACATACTTGCGCAGCACCCGTCCGGTTGTCTGATTCCTGGAGGCGCTTTGCTCTTCGCGACACCCCTGCCAACACACGGGCACACCACGGCAAATTTGCGCGTTGTTTGTTACTTTACTGCAATTATTGCGATATTTGATGGATTTTTGTCGTGATAGGTTGCAGTACTTGATGATTGATTTGGTGTCGCTGATAGCACCAATACAAAAAATGCGATCTTGCAATTGGCGACCCGTGAACTTTCTTATGGACGAGAGCGAAATCATCTCACCTTGACGCCCACCACCCGCGTCCGTATACGAGTCCTTCCTTTGCCTTGCCGACAAGCGCATCCATTAAAAACCCCACATTTACGAAGGCCGAATGGCCACATTTTCCAACTGTACAAGACACACGAAGTCCCCCCGAGAAGAAAAAAAAAGATTTGAAAATTTTGTGACAAAACAGAGATGCAACGACGACGTGCTCACATGTGCAGACTCACATATTGTGTGTGTAATGTATGTGTTCATTTCTATACATTCGAAATGACATGGTGCGAATGAGTGGCGCACTCACTGTAAGTAGCGTTTGGGAACGCCCTCGCGACTCTGCCGATTGCCACGAGAGCCGCAATTGAAGAGTTGAAGGCTGGGGTTAAGTGTGGCTCATCAACGACAATAAGATCGTTTTTAAACTGCGACTCCCGTGCCACAATCGCTCGCATTGTTGGTCCGGCATCATGTGAAAGAAACACAACGAATCGCACCGCCACGCCCTTCCCTGTGAAGGGCCGGCCGCATGTGGGGCAGGTCAGCCGCGACTACCGCGTCATTATAGCATTATTGTGAAGGTGAAATCGACCAAGACAAATATGGTTGTCTAGTTACCTTGCTCAAACGGTGCATCGTTAATCCACGCTTCGCGTAGAATCTCGCGGCTGTCGGTAGCATCTGGCGGCGAGGGCACCGCAAGAGCAATGAGAAAGTCACTTGCTTTCGCCTCCTGCGTCAGGCGCCCAACCAGTCCCATTACAGCCTTAGCGTGAATCTCATCGGTCGATGGAGTACTAACAACTGTGTTGATGCGATGGTTGTGCGACCGGCCTCCATCTTTGGATGCGGGTGGGTGAAACAGGCGATTGCTGTAGTGCTCGGGCGGAATAGACATCACACCATCAGCCGCGACATGACCGGCTTGCTTGTGAGTGCCACTGTGATGCAGGGGTCGATTTTCATCGCTTTCCAGACCCAATGCCCTGTTAAGAGTGGCCGGGAAAACGTGCACGCCAACGAGCGTGAGACATGATATGAGTGCCATTGCTGTGGCAAGGCAGCCGATGACTACTGGCAAGTTTACTCCACTGAGACACGCCATTCTCTCAATGTTGCTGCACAGAGTGATTTAGAGCTTTTGTACGTGGTGTAGACTCTTACTAAAAGTGGGGGAACTATAACCGTCGGCAAATACATTGCGAAGGATATGACATTCTAAATTCAGCAAAGGTTGATGTCGACAGTGGAATTTCAGCAATGTGACCGACGGCCACACTTAGGACTGCCGTCAGCTCACGAATTGAAGTTGTTACGTAAATTCGAGTTGTAACAAATTCTGATTTCAGACATTCGGAGCCAGAGCAAATTACGAGCAACAAACAGAAGCAGATTCAACCGAAAAAGCTACCAGAGCGTAATCGGAGCAACTCCTAATGCATGCCATTCACATATGAATATGAAAAAACTTAGATAGTAAATAACATATTCTACGAAGGCGTGCCAGTAGTGTTGTGTGTTGTGCTGCATGTGATCCAAGTTGTCTATGTGTGTGTGGGCCACAAACGTGGTTATGGACAGTTTCGGAGCCCACCCATTACGGCATCATAGCCCGTCACAGCAACGTCGTGAACGAGGCAGAGATGCCTGCGTGCCAGATCACGCTCCTCCCGCGCCACATTCAAATCGGAAACCGCCGATGCCAGCTGTTTCCTCAATTCAGCGCACTCTGCTTCCAGCGCCCGTCTCTGGCACTCCACGACGCATCCACTGCCACCCACACACATACCAGAGGACTCTCGTGTTTCAAAACTGGGATGCAGAGGCTCCGCACTGGAATGGGCGCTCATAACTAAAGGTGCTGGTGTTGCATCGTCTCTACGAGCGCGCAGGCTAGCACGCGTGAAGTGCTGACCAACTGTAGTAGTCAGTGGGGCGGCTGGGGTAGAGGCAGCCATAAACTGTTGCGTGGTCGTCACCTTCTGCGATGTCATTTCCGCAGTCACCTGTCGTGTGGGGGCAGTTACATGTCGAGGTGCAGGAGTGGTCACCTGTCGAGGTGCGGGGGCAGTCACCTGTCGAGATGCAGGATAAGTCGCCTTTCGAGGTGCAGGAGCAGTCACCTGTCGAGGTGCAGGAGTAGTCGCCTGTCGAGGTGCAGGAGAAGTCACCTGTCGAGGTGCAGGATTAGTCATCTTCGGCGAACCAACTTCCGCAGTCACCTGCCGGCGTGCAGGGGCAGTTACCTTCCGCGAAGTCACGTCCGCAGTCACCTGCTTACGAGATACAGAAGAAGAATCGGTTTCCGAACCGGCGTCAATTGGTGTGTCGGACGACTCTGCGACGGAATTTAAGGAAGCGCTCCTCTTTTGGCCGACCGCCTCGCCTCCGCGGTGTCATGTGCAGCCAAATCGTGGTCCAGCACGAGCATGCACTTTCCCGGATCCACGCGCCACTTTCCGCAAAAGTTTGCCTTATCCGCCGGCTTTACTGTAACCGTGAACGGACACATCTTCCTCCCTTTGTAGTTTGATCGGCAATTGAATGTTGCGAGAAAGGGTAGACCGGCGGGATTGACAGCACTGCGGTTAGTCCGAGCTATGCAACCATAACCAGTCTGTGCAACATACGCACGAATGTGCGCAAACGCTGCATCTCTGTCGGCAAACTCCATTCCTTTCGTCGGCGTCTTGACATGACCTCCAACAGAGGACGGCGCGGCGCTATTGATTATCGCTCCATCCACGGAAACTACCGATGGGCCGGCAGTTGGGGCTTCGGAAATGCGTGCACGGATTCGAGAAGACTTGCCGCGAGTTGCAACGTATGCGACGGCCGTGGGATTAACCCTTAATAAAGAGGCAGAAAGATCAGACGAATGTGTGGCACGTGTCTCTTCTTCCACAGCAGTGCGCTTGCGAAGACCTGCTGATCGTCGTCCGATTGACATTCCCGCGGGCGTTTAACTCTGTTGTACGCAGCAGTCACGGCGGAGGCACGTGAGTGGCGGATGGCATTTTCAACGACAGGGGTTGACTGTCCGGCGTGCAAACGTCCGTGCCTGTGGTGGTGGCGCTTTTTGCGTGTCTCGTTTTTGGTTGGTGCTGAAGCGGGCTCATCATTCACGGGACGGTTCAGGCTGTGCGTGAATACCGAACAAAAAAAAACATACAGTTGCGAAGTTAGGTTGCTTAATGTGGCAATTACATGTACCGAATCAACACTTAAAAACGCAAGTGCATCATTACGACGTCGCCCTGGAGCACAGTAGAATAATCACCCACTAGTGTTCGAAGCAACGTCCGTTGGAGGTGCAAGACGCAAGGAAGGGGCAACCTCGCTGTCGCTTGGAGGTTCCGCCTTCACAGCCTCCATACCGTCTTGTCTGTATTCTCGTTACTCTTGCAGGAGTTTTGACCTTATACTCACTGAGACCAAAGTTACTTTAGGTGGTTGCACTGAAAACAAGACAAGTCGGTCGTGAGTGCATGAACGGAAAATTATAGGTTAGGGTACATGTTCTAATTTTCCTTGGAATTTCTTGTGGTTGTGGCTTCTCCAAAAGGGAATCATGTTACCAAAATCCCGACCATAGCTCAGTTGGTAGAGCGAGGGACTGTAGAATGGTTTCAGTCATCCCCAGGTCAGTGGTTCGATTCCGCTTGGTCGGATTTACTTTTTGTTTTGGACCGTTATCGTGGTAGCTGTAAATCCCAGAGGGCCGACGTCCTGACAGTTATTGCCGTTACTGTGCGGGCGGATATATGTACCGGCTGTGAACCCCACAGCTTACGTGTTTTGTGAGATGAAATATATATATATATATATATGACTGTATTATATATATATATCAGGCACTGGGTCTTGCGTTCATGGCAACCTCACAAAAATGATTCAAAAGTGGCGCAATATCCTGCGTAGATGCACAGGCGGTGTTGTCAGCACTGGGCAACAAGAATATTTCATATTGATCCCAAATGTTACAGTGTTAAAAGCGATACCGACCTTGAACGAGTCGATTCCATTCACTATCTCCGCGGCATTCGATATTCGAAAGAGAGGGACTCCGTTTTCGACGGAAAAGTCTGACATTTCCCGCTCCGTCATTTGGCTCTGGTGCAGCAGATCCAACCTGGAGAAGCCATGGTGTGATTCCATGAGACGTAGTCTTGTTAACCATCACTCGCAATCGTCACAAAGAAAACATACACGGAGATACCACACATGCACAGCAGCCAGAATGACACTCACTTGGTGGCCAGAAGAGTGATTGGGATATCGGCTTGAAGGGCGCGTAATCGGGCCATCTGGGACATTCCCATTGCACAAATCACAGATATTAAAAATTAGAACGGGAATCGAACCATACATTCTGTCGACACAACAAGAGCACACAGGCACATACAGACACATACACACACACACACACACACACACACACACATACACACACCCCACCACCACCACCTCACTTGCCTGATGTGGGAGCTCGTCAAAGCTCATTCTGTCCGTGAGTGAGAATACACACACTGCAAGCGTGGCCCTTTTCACAGTTCCGTCGGGAATGTGGTCGTAACGCTGTGACGCTTTATCGCCTGCATCCCAGATCTTCAGACGAAAAACTTGTGGAATAGGCCGCGTTATCGAAGCGATCTATTTGAGGTGGAGGATAAAGAAATTATCATACTGGTCCATAGACGATCCACCAATCTGTTGCATCTCCATCAAACACAATATAGTCTGATCCCTCTCGTACCTTGACAGGCCAGTGCATCACAGACACTTGGATTCCCGGAGTCTCAAAATGTACGTGTGGGATCTCTGCACGAAAGTTAGAGCAAGAGTCAGAAAAACACACAAAAGCACAAGCAAAACAAGTTCATAGAATGCAAGAAGGCGTGAATATGAACATAGGACAAAGTCGTTGACTCGGATATCAATTGCACAGCGGGTACAAATTTCATTTTTTGCACTTCCGTAACCTGCACATATCCATATTGCATCTTCTCACCGGCACCATAGAGGCGAGCGGCGGTTGCTGTTTTGCCCACAGCACTCCTTCCTACAAGGGCAATATGTACTGTTGCAGCATCCGTTGACATGTGTGGGGGAAACTTGGGTCTTTCGAGTACGCCTTGTACGTGGGATAACAAAGAGGGATGCAACAAAGACTATTAGAGTGAAGAGGGAAAAGCCCAATAAACTTTCCTTCCATGTCAACACATTGATTCCAATAAAAATATAATACTGTGGAAAGATGTATGCAAATCAACGCACCAAAGTGCTTGCGGTTCCCTGCTGCATCGAAGAGGGCGTCAAGGGATGCGCGACCTTCTTGCGACCAGTGCCAGTCGGCATCAATCGGAGATGCCATAGATTGTTGCACACACAACTACTACCAATAAACAAGCAATCAAATCAATTCTTCAACAACCAATAGGTAACTATAGCGATTTTTCTACTACAATACAAACCATATGCTCACTTCAATAATAAGACATTTGCGAGGTACACTCAAACAGTGTAGTGCCTGCAGGCTAGGGTTACATGTGTCATCACACTAGGGTTATTTTGGCGGGAGTAGTGATTCGTGTTACTGACGCCGCTTCAGTGGTTGCCAAAACCAAATGGTACTGTGTAGTACAACGTGATCCCTCACTTTTCCGCCCGACGGCAGTGTTATTGTGCATTTCTCATTGTTTTTTGTTTAACCGGTAAACATCGATGTCACTTGTTTGTTTTGGTTTGCCCCTTTCACTTTCAGTGAATTCGATTTTTCCTCGGCCATGTTCCGCACGGACGTATTTACGGAAGATGGCGAAATCTTGCCCTCGCATTCCCAGGAAGTGAGTAGTCTGCCACACAACGGCCTCGTGGCCTCATGAATCACATTCGCATAAGCAGACATCCTCGTATACGCACCTGATCTCATACACAGACGTAGTGGACCTTGACATGTACACACACACACACACACACACACACACACACACACACACACACACACACACACACACACACACACACA
>CALSCR010000886.1:0-13430 GCA_943704495.1 Pigoraptor chileana
GGGGGAGGGGGGGGGGGATGAGACAGGGTAGCGGGTGCCATTACGCCCACTTGATGGGGAAATATGTGCCCTCACATCACGCGACAATCGCAGAGATAAGAGCACATACATACAAGATCAATCGCACTCACAATACGATTGATGCACAAATTAAGGTGTGAGGAGTGACACACGGCAAGAACAGTCACCCCCAGACGTACCTGGCGCTGGCAGTGCACCCGGGACTTCTTCGGCTGCCTCCTCCGGGGTGTTTTCAATGTAGTGTGCAATGCGCTCGACAGACGTAAAGCGGCTTTCGACATCGGCCAAAAGACGGACGGTGTACTGAGCAATTATGACATCGAGTGAGAGGGATTGAGAAGGATTGAGAAGGATTGAGAGGGAATGAGTGGGAGTGAGAAGGATTGAGAAGGATCGAGATGGATTGAGAGGGGATGCGACAGTCATCGATTGAGAAGGATATGATATGTGCATTGCAGAGGGACAAGACATTTGAGTGTGTTGGGCAGGTTGGGAGAATAATGAGGATGGCTCCAAGAGTTATTCAAACACTCCAACACACCTGAAACATGCCCCCCAGCTGCATCGCATAGCTGAGAGCAAGGCCACTCAGCGCTGGCGACACCGATCCCAGCTCGTGGGAGACGACAACAAACAGCGCCGTGATAGTGGTGATACCCGTCGTGAGGATGTCCAGACGGTATGCAAGCCACCGATTCGCACAGTAAAGCGCAAAGAAGGCGCGAGTGTTCACATCGACAAGACCCACGAAGCGACGAATAAAATCGTCCGTTGCTCCGTAGGCGTGCATAGTCGACAGTCCCTGTATAAGATGGATTGACCAGATAGTGTATCGGTTGCGTGGGTGTGTGCGCGTGATAGAATGCGGTAGAAGTAATACGAACGCGAGATAAATATATGCACGCCATGCACACACACACACACACATGTAAATTCACGCATCAAGCACACACACACACAGACACACACACTGACCTGCACCGATGCCGTCAGCAGCGAGATGACAGGAGATCGAGTTATGCCGTCCAAACGAGCGAGCTCTCGCACCGACCGCCGAAAGTATGAGTTGAGAACGAGAAAAATGATCACCATGGGAACGAGAGCGACGAGAAAGAAGGGAAAGACAAGAGCAATGAGGACGATGGCAAGAAGAATCAACGCCATGTTCTGCAAGAGCTGCTCGCCGAAGAAAGGCAGCTTTACGTCCACTGCGGAGCAAATTGTTGGAGGGGCGTGAATGTGCGTGTATTGTTGTGTGTGCGTGTGTGTATGTGTGTATATACGTGTGCGTATGTGTTCGAGTGCACGCGAATACACAAACATAGTTCTTAAAATGAATAATGTGCAGTGCCGAATACACAAGAGCAGAATGCACCATTCGCAGTTGAATAATAGATACGTTGATACACACATATCACACCGAATATTGTTGGCACACACATTTACATTTGAAACATAAAATGGCATGTGCCACTCACCTTCATCGAGATCTTTAGAAAAGCGATTTGTCAATCTCCCAGTTGGCGTAACATCAAACCACGCCATCGGCGCCCGCAGCACTTTCTTGAACACGGAATTGTGAAGGGATGACGACGACGCAAGCGTGGCGCGGAAGAAAAAAGCCCCACGCACAGTCTGTTATTGGGTTGGAGTGCGAGGTAAGGATTTACGTATTGTCGTTGCAAACAGTAGTTAAGGTTGGAGATATAAGTTGGCGTTCATGGGCACACCAGTTGAAGGTGAATTGTTCACACGAGACATTGATTGCAAAAGTGAAACAGGACGGGTGATTGTCGGCGGCACTCATCGGCCTTTACAGCCCTACACAAATAATGCAGATATGTAATGCATATATGCTTGACAGAACAACAACACTTTCGTAACACAGCAACAACAAAAACAACAACAACAACAACAACAACAACAAATGCATTGACCACATAAACATCAGTCAGAACCACACAAACAGCAGCCACAACAGCGAGAGCACGAAAGACTCACCTGCATGGCAATCAATCCCACAGCAGCCAGACAGTAGACAATTATGTACATGTGCAAATCCGGATTGTCTGCAATGCTGTGCGACGTGACGACATAATTGATTGTAACAACGCCGTAGTACGTCGTGCTGTTACCACTCGTCCCGTTCGTGACGTTTCCATACACGGGCTCGGCTACTGTGGGACAACCGGTACCGCACCCCTGACGCAGCCAATACGCGAGCCAGTAATCCGAGAATGTCTTTGTTGTCATGCACAACACAAAGAAGGAGATGAGGAACATGTAGAGAAAAACACCGCCGCCGTTGGACATGTATGTGCGGTACGTGTGCATGCCCACAGCGCCTTCCTCACGATCCTCCTTGCTCATTAGTGCGACCGTCTGCTGGGGCTTTCGGTTCTCTTCTGTCAGATGTGCATCGTTGTTGTGGTGTGATTTTGCAGCCGAGTCGGCATAATGAGTGGAATACATGACTCAAGTTAAAGGGATAGACTCCCACAACAGGAACACAAACAGAGCCATTGGCAGATCGCACTCCATCCACAAGCATCACAGAGAAAACAAACGATAGACAGAAATCAAAGAGTTAAAAAAGACAAAATGACAGCTCAAAACACAGATACCTACAATACGTCATACAACAACACGGCGAAAACATCACGACATAGAAACAAACACATACTCAAGCACACCACTTACCATCCGTACTCGCAGGCGCAGCAGCTCCCTTCTCCTCGTCGACACCAGCTGTTGTGCCCATAACAGGACCGCCCGCCCGCACAGCGTTCCCTTTTTTGGCAAGTGTGGCATCCCTCAAACTGCCCGCCACTTGCGTCGACGCAAGCTCATCGGCGACGGGGCCTTCCTTGTCGTCACCCGCATTGTCTGTGTTTTTGGCATAGAACATGTCGATCAGCGCGGCAAATTCGCCTCCCGTGCTACTCTCACTGCGCAGATCCTCAGTGTCCGCAGTCACAGCCACAGCGTTCACGGTCGTCCCCTCGCACGCATCTGAGGCTGATGTGTTTGTAGTTGTTGGTATTGTTGTTGTTGTTGTTGTTGTGTTCATTGTTGTCGGTGGTTTCGGGGGACTGCGGATTCGCATGAGTTCCTCAAACGTCCCCCTCTCAGCAATGCGCCCGCCGGACATGAACCAGACTTCATCACAGCGGTCGAGGTACTGCAACTGGTGAGTCACAAGAACGCGTGTTTTGGTGGCGAGAGCACTATCAACGCCCCCGATGCACCGATCAAAAAGATGATGGCCCACGTGAGCGTCGACAGCGCTGAGAGGATCATCCAGTAGGTAGACGTCGGCGTCGGCGTACACGGCACGAGCGAGACTCACCTGTTGTCGCCGAGATGCAAAGAAACCAAAAAATAAGAGTGGAATACATAACACCCCAAAACGATAATTAGACATATATATGCTTCAATTACAAAGTACAAATTTGTCAGAGAAGTTGAGCGCGTGAAGAAGGCAAACAAAACGTCAAGAAAAAAGAGGAAGAGTGGGCGGGTGAGAAGCTAACAAGATGTACATCGATTTTGCACGGTCCAAGAGCTAGAGAACCGCACGTCACTGTGATGAGCGCAATGCCTAAGGGCACCAGAAAAGACAGAATATAAATGTCACGTTCAGTGCAACCAACACAAGAGAGATGTAGAATTCAATTCAGTGTCATAGGCGCTGTGCCTATGGACTCTACAAGAGAGAGAGAGAGAGGTGGCCGAACCAGGCAGTCAATCTAAAGACATTCGCCTCGCACGCACCCTCTGCTTCTGACCGCCGCTGAGAGTAATGCCACGTTCGCCAATTTCGGTCATATCTCCCTGGGGAAGGATTGTAAGGTCGTGCACAAGACAACACGCCTCGATGGCCCTATCGTACTGTGCCTTGTCATAGGCGCGCCCAAACAGAATATTCTCCCGCACGGTGGCGTTCATAATCCACGCCTGCTGCGACGCATACGCCACGCGACCCCGGATGCACAGGGGGGCCATGCTCTCTTGGCCAAAATCGCCCTCTTCGCGCCGCATTTCCCCTAATATGGAAGAGAGAAGACTCGATTTGCCGCTTCCGACCGCACCACAGACGCCAACCAGGCGACCGACTCCCACGCTCACGTCAATACCCACAAGACGAAATGGCTCGATCTTGTCCGCAGTGTGCGATGGGGGAGGGCCCTGTCTCTTAGACATATCATCCACTGGACACGCTGGGGCGGCGCTCGAATCGCTCGTCACATCCTCCATTGTGGGCGCTGTGACGTCCACAGTTGCGTCATCGCCAGACAGCTCAATGACGATATGTCCCGTGCGTGAGTGCTCACCCACTTCCCCGCAGACTGTCTTGGCCTGCCTCTTCCCCTTTCGGCCAAAACTCCACCCTTTTGCTTTTTGGGGCTCTGCGGTGCCAGTCACGTGAGGCGACGCATCCACTCCCTTCCCGGCAACCGCGGCGTCCTTTGTCCCTGTCTTCGTCACGCGCCGTTCGCGTGATGCATACCTGGATGTCGTCTTCTTCTTTTTATCGGTCTTTTTCAACTGCAAAACGACTTCCCACTGAAAATCCGACTTTGGAATCACTATTGCCATTGTGGGATCGGCGGGATCCGGCAGCAGCCCACGTGACTCGTCCATGGACAAAAGGTCCTTCAACCGCCCGACGCCGACAATGGCCTCGGTAATGTTCTTTGTGGCGAGCGGGAGGATGCTGACTGGAAACCGCAGCAAATTAAACACAGAAATGACGGTGAATGCCTCGGCCGACGAGAGGGACTCGCCTGCTAATGCGTGGAGACTGAACGTAAGCACGGCGGCGATCGTCGGAGCGAGCGGAGTGACGGATACATTCAGGCTTTGAAGGTATGCAGCCTTTTGCAAAATGGCTTTTTCCTCCGCACGAATGCTGCCAATCTTCTCTGCAAAGGGGGCCTCCCACGCATATGTCTTCACGAGACGAATGCACGATAACAGTTCGCCCATCATTCGCACCCTTCGGTCGGTGATTGCAATGGAGAGGCGACGGTATTTACCGCTCATTCGCGCGCACATCATCTGAAATGGATAGAACAGAGTGAACGTTGCACATCCAACGGCAGCATAAGGCCCTGTGGCAATTAAAAATAATAATCAGATGAGAGAGGCGATATGGGAATTAAATAAACGATGATATTAATGCACGCCACATATTGAGCACTAAAATTGGATCGCCATTGGGTGGCGGTTGAAGGAATGACGTTTGTTGATGTCAGATTAAGGATCCAGGTCATTGGCATACACGGTGTGAGGTAGAGAGAAAAGAGACAGCATTATTGCTAACCAAACATTAAGAAAGCCACGTATTGTCGTTTTGCCAAAGACAATAAGTTGTACCGTAATCCAACATTGCATGTGCTTTCGGTGCCACTTTGGTTATTCTCAACCCTAAAGGACATCCACTCACCGATAAGCGCCACAGTATAACAGACGGCGAGTACTGTCATGAGTACAGAGAGGTAAACAAACGACCCGAAGCCAATGGCATCCCACTGTGCATCGGGTGAAATGCAACAGCGACGCATGCAAACAGCGCAAGAATGATCAGAGAGCGACATCGGCGCATGAAGACACGGCTACGACCCACAATAACTCATATGAATGGCTGGAAGTACACACCACACATCCACCACGCATACACTTGCATGCACACTCATGCACACCACAAACAAACACACACAAACACATACATCCATATATGTCTACGTGCACGAAGGCCAAAAACCCACCACTCGTTGACTGTCATTTGTGACCAGGTTGACTATTTCTCCGACAGTTTTACTCCCCAGCGTCCTCAATCGCACGGCCTTCTTGTACGCCAGGGCAGTCATGATGGATCGCGCGCGAGTACCAATACGCACAGCCGCAAACCAATGCTGAGATTACGAGTGCGCACAACGCAGCGTAGCGCGACAGGAAAGATACGAATGTAAGCAGAGTGAGGTACAAAACAGCCCCAACCAAATCATACAGCTGCACAAATGCCAAAGGCCAACAGGCAAGGAAACACACATACACACGCACACACACACGCACATACACATACATGTACACACAAATGGGGAAACTATACAAAACCAATTACCCCCGACAACAAACAGTGGGTAATACATATAAAAATACGCACCTGCGATATCAGGACAGAGCGCAATGTTTCAGAGAACATGAGCCCAAAAGCAAGCCCGAGACCAGCGCCAAGAGAAGACCCCTCGATCTGCACGTGCTCAATGATGCGGCGGAGAAAAAACATCGGGCCGAGGCAAGCAACCCCCGCAAATAAAGTAAGCACAATTTCAGCGAATATAATTTCGCGCTTAAACGTGCGGAAAAAGGCCCTGGGTATCGACGCCTCCAGCACGGCGGCCTTGCGGACAGCGTCCGGGGTGGCACGCGCGCCAGAGTCGGCGTTCCTGGCGAGGACTTGCTCGGTCGCCATCCGCACTTCCCTCTCCCACTCCTCTTCGAAACGCGCAGTGTTGGGTTCGGTTGCGTCCGATGGAGAGAGCGCCCACACATCCCGCATGTGCAGCACGTGACGGTATCCACGTGCGATGAGTGGCGTCACCCAGTGGAAGGTCACACGTGAAAGAAAGCTGGCGCGGGCGATTCCGCTGAAGTGGGAGAGTGGTTCGTAATGCGGATCATCCTCTGTCTCTTGGATACTGTTGTTGTGGTTGATGGTGTTGTTAGACGGAGAGTGCGCATCTGTTGCTTTCGCATTTGAGCTGAACGAAATGTGTGATATGTCAAAAAGGGACGAGGATTTAGGGAAGAGCACATTTCCAATAACCCAAAAGGGTAGTATTGACTATAACACGCACACATGGGGAATGCTCCAGAAGAGGCGAAAATGCACAATCATGCAGTTCGACACAGCCGCATGCTGAACACACGAAAGAATCAGAGTGGGACTACAATACGCAAAGACATCCATACCGCTCATCCACATTTGTGGCCTTGCCCCTCTTTCCCTGAAAAAAAGAGGACTGGCGACGGCGGATGGTGTAGTGCGCCGCTGCATCTCCAGGGATTGTGTCGATAATATCTCGCTCGCGTCCATCAGGATGCTTGCCTGTGTGTGTGTGGGAGTGCATACAACCGAAAGTGCGTCAGTCATACGTTGTGGGCATACGACCGGAAATGGAGCATCCATAAAATACATTGCGCGTCGCTTAGCAGCAAATCTGATACCAGGAGCGCAGACACAGGTATAGAAAGAACGACAACACGAGTGCCGCATGCATGCAATGGTAGCGAGGCTTCAGGGATTTGGGGGGGGGGGCTTACCTAAGCTGTGCTCACGGACTCCACATCAACCAATAAACTCACCGCATTCCGCCTGATCGACTGCGCTCTCTTCGGCCTCTTCTGCAGAGCTTTCTTCATTGGATTCAATCTCATCCTGCGTGGCACTCCTGTTCTCGAGATCGAGCCGTCCTTTGATTTCAAAATTCATGCCATCTTCTTCGACATGTTGTATGTCAACGTCCAAATCGACATTGCCATCAACCGACTCAGCCCGTCCATCGTGCGACATTCCATAAGGGCTAGCAGTGTCCCCTTCTGTGAAGCACAGCAACGAAGGGGCACATTAGAAAAACAGCGCCGAAGCAGAAATCGTCGTTCCAGCAAACCACAACACCCTTCGCATAACTACCGGATGAAGTTCACGAGACAAGCGACAGTAATAAAGGCTGACCCAGTCGCTGCTGGTCTTGTCTTAATACTAGACCTCAACAAATAGAGTTCAAAAACGGAAACGTTCGGCGCAGTTCAATCGCAATGAGATGCAGACGGTCCCACGACACACCGCATGAGTGTCAGCGGGCATCAGCAGTTCCAGCGACTCACAGCTGTGATTCGTCACCTGTTACCTAGTTCTATATGTGGACATCTGAGAGACATTTAACTTCCATTAGTGGATATACATGCCCTTACTACATCCTAATTTAGGCAAGCCGGTCACTGTGTTGCTGCAGTCAAGCCGATCGACTGACCTCCGGCAAAGGACATTACGGACGATAATACTGTGATGACCGAACACACTAAATATACGCGATTGTCTAAGTTTAATACCCAGAACCTTCGTATGCAATTAGACATTTATGTTTCAGTGGATTACAAGCAACTTTTCATTGTCAGAATGGCGATTGGCACATTTCAGTTGTTGCGGGGCCGCACCCTCAGTGAATCTCACTTCATGTCTGACTGAGCATGTCCCCAAATGCAAACTCGTCACTTTTGAGACTACTGACTGCTGACTAGACAGTATCACGGGTGTTTGCTTGCGCACAACTATACTTGCGGGTGTGTGGGTGCATGATGTGTGTGCGTGTGCGTGTCTGTGTGCCCGTGCGTGTGTACACATATATATACTAGTGTGTGTAGTGGCGGGGGGCGGGCGGGTGTGTGTGTGTGTGTGTACGGAGGGGAAAAGGGGGGAGGAGGGTTAGAGGAAAGCGAGCGGGTGATAAAGACAGCTCACTTCCGCATCAAATAATCGTCCTGTGCTTATATCAGCCACTGCCCATTTGGCCCTGTTGTTGTTTAGTGACTCGGCAACTACCGTGTGAGCAGATAACAGCCAGCCCCTTCTCATTGAAATTCGCCGTTGAAATTCGCCGCTGACGGAACATGTGGTGCAAGTTGGTGTCGACTGCATGAAGGAAGCCGTCGCAGCAACCCGCTCCGTGTTTTGGGTATTCGAAAACGATGGGACTGTGACTCTGTTCTTCTACATCAGAGCCATGGCTTTGAGAGCTGTGACTTGAAGCTCCACAAGGCCGATGTCGATGTTTTGCGGTGAAGGAGAACGATCATTGCATTGTCGTTAAGGCAATCGGACGAGTGTGACGGATGCTGAAAAGTGGAAAAAAAATCAGTCCGACATTTAATGCTACAATTCCATTCCTCGGCCAGGATAAGGTAAGTGGAGTGAAGATGATAGTTCGGAGTAAATTTTTCGGTATTTATTCGTCCATTGAAATTGGTTGACACTCTTCATGCACTTAGTTTTCGACAAAAAAAAGTTGGGGGGGCTACATGGCTGTCGTAAGTTGCGCAGTCAGGCAATCATCGTGAGGCGCCTAAACAAAGATGCAATTGACAAGGTCAGTACGAGTGACGACATGTCGTTGTGACTGTGTCGTCATATTGCACGAAATCTGTCTGAGAATGTCCATTTTCGCTTTGCTTGCAATGCAACACCATAACATGGCGTTCGGGGTTGTAATCGCTAATGAATACCGCAGCTTCACATTGTACGCGGATGGTTAATGTTCACGTCCTAACAGGTCGCCCTCGACATGGTTCATGCGTCGCCGTTGAACTGTTGTCCTATACATCACCTCCTTGTCATGCCGCATTGTAGTGTCTGGTGACTTCTGGCGCGTGGACATCGTCCGTTTCGGCATTATTAACTCAACCCTCCACTCGATGGTGGAGTCTCTAAAAATAATACCGACCCCTTTATTTCAGTCACGTGCAGATCTCTACGAACGGTGCACAACTCCCAAGTGAGATTCAACGTCGCACCTTCCTTTCTGGGGGCACAAGTCAATTCTCAAGCGAAAAAAATATACAAATGCCGGGGGTGGATAACTGAAGTGAGTTTTCGTCCAAATGTGCACGAGTTTGTGGTGTGACATGGGCATCGCAGTGTTGATACTCGTACAATTGAGTCCAGATGGTACCGGGATGTATACGGGAATGCATGACCTTTCTAGCGAAAATACTCTCAACCTTTTGTTGTAGGTCCCCATTGTTCGGCCCAATGCATGGGCACTGACAGGCAATTGACAAATACGCCACTGCATCTGATGCAGGTGCACTCTGATTGGCTGGGCGGAGGATATCTGGGTAACTGCCAACGTCCTTCGACGCCAGGTATGACTGGAATTTGGAACATGCAGACTTCCCACATGCACATGTTGCTTGTCCGCATTTCGCACTTTCACGTGCATTCTCGCGCATTCCTAAATCAAGGTGGCGCGAGCTACCAATGGCTCTGCCATTGCTAACCGAAGTCACAGCATCTTGGTGGATTGACTGGCTTGCATCGTACGGCTTTTATTTTTGAGTGTCAGTTTCAATCTTTTCCCCGTTTTCCATTGTCTTACTTGTTCCTCTATTTTAAACTTTTCTTCCCTTCGTTTTTTTCAGAGGGATGCAAAAGCCAGCTCCTTTCTCTCCCACTTACGCTTAGTTTTGGAATGGGCCACAGGTTCACTGGTGAAATGAATTAAGAGTGTAGCCTTTGCCATCTTGCTTTTCATTGTAAACTGCTGCAGACAGCAGAATTCGAAACCCTTCTACACTTACGCAAAGACATTCGCATCTTTCAGGTATCTCTTACAAACACTTCTTTTAACTCACACGTGCATTCCTCACTGCATCCATTCCTCATCTGTAAAAATTGAGAACATGGGACCCACACACGTCCTCGATGATCCGTGGGCCGTTGCCTGGCTGCACTCGACGGGCAGCATTGCGGAGGCTGCTGGGGGCGTTGCATTTGTATACTGCGCCTGCGCTCAACAAGTGGCCGCGTCGTCTCCGTTTTGGGCAACATCGAAAGAAAGCGAGATGCCGTTCAACGCACACGCCATGCGCCAGCACTATGTTGCGGATGGTGTGCCAACAGACAAAGTCGCCGACTTGATCATTGCCGGTGAAGAAGATGCTGTCAGGTTCGAGGATTGGCTTTGTCGTCTCGCCCGCGGTGATGCGTCTACTCTCTCCGTGTGCATCGAGGCTCGTTCCACCGCCATGCACGGTCACCGATTCGGCTATTCGTCTTCTTCGGACGGAGACTCTCTGCTTTCGTACGTCAACATCGACACCGTACCATGTCAGCGAAGTCGCCTGGAGGAGGAAAAAGCATCTGCAGCAAGAAGTGTCGAGGCCCCCGGGTCTGCCGCGGTATATCCACACGGCTGCCATCTCATCTTATGCTCGGCATTTCCTTTTGATATTCACAGCCTCGACAAAAACCCGTTTGTGCCGTTTGCGCACGTGCCACAGCCTCTCACTGGCGTGCCCCCCTTCCAGTCGAGCAGCGCTGCGCCCGAGGATGTCGGGACTGCTCTATCGGTGACTCGGATTGAAAAAAAGCGCACTGCCGACCAAAAGTGTGACATGGAACAGTCGGGTGAGTCGTCGCCTCGGGACGATGAGGCATCTGTCTCGGTGCCGGATTGCGATCCAGGCCGTCCATCGCTTCCCACAATCACCGTCAAAGCCGACGAAGATGAACAAAGTGAGGCAGCTGAGTCCGATACGGCGTGTGGTCTGTCGTCTGTCGTTGTGGAGGAACCGCCTGTGAACCTCGCAGATGCAGAGAAGGGGGGCTACGTGTCAGGCACGCCGTCGCCAGCATGCGAGTCACGCGGCGACCCCGCCGAGAGGGAATTCCCAGAGAAGGGTCAGTTTTTTCTCATTCCGAAGAACGAAGTTGAGTCGCTCGTGAAGGCAAAAACGTTTCTCGCGAGCATCGAAGCCGTGGCAGAGTGCGGGGGATTTGACTTTGACGTTGCATCCGGGTGCACAATGTGGAGTTCCGGGATGTTTCGCCTGCTTGGCGCAGATTCGTCGGCGGGTTCCCCGAAGTCGATTGAGGATGTCCTCGTCTGGTTTCATCCCGAAGACAGCGCGCGGCTTCTTCTCGTGCATGAACGGGCGGTGAACGAGGGCGTGCCCTTTTGCATTGACTTGCGAACCGCACAAGCAACACACAAACCCGATAGTGACAGTGCGCGATCCCACGCGTCGATTGTAGAAGTGCGTGGTGAGGTCGTGCGAGGGGATGGAGGGAAGGGCGCTGTCATCCGCGTGTGCGGGACCCTGCAGGACGTGACGAAAGCAAGGCTGGCCGAGGACACACTGAGAGAAAACAAGCGGAGCTCGCTCAAGGCGCAGGAAATGGCTAAGATGGGACGCTGGGAGTGGAGTGCAGACGACGGAGAGTGGACGGTATGGGCAACGGAGTTGTACCGCATGCATGGTATACCCGTTGCCGTGGATGGAGCACGTGACAGCGTCATGGGATTGTCTCTCCCCGTTGCGATGGATCCCAACGAGCCCGCAGTCGCCATCAAACCGCCGTCTCTCAAGGAGTACTGCGACCAGTATGTGCATGAGGGTGACCGCTACGCCTTTGAGACGCTGGTCCAGGCGGCGCTGCAAAATGGCGAGGACTCGTTTGATCTTGAGTACCGCATCTTGAGAGGCGGCAACCCGGATAGTGTTGCATTCATCAGCATACGTGGCGAGAAGGTCGTCTCGGAGAATTGCATGCACGCCGACCGCACTGCATTGTCTGCGGATTTGTCGATGTCGACATCGCTCGAGTCGGCGTCGGAAGAGTCATCTTCGTCGTCGCATGATGTGTCGGTGGTGTCACTGCAACCGCACGTGATCGTACGTGGATTTATGCAGGATGTCTCCGATAGGGCCACTGCAGAAAAGATGCTTGCCGAGTCGCAGTTCAAGTCTGACTTTGTGACAAAAGTGTCGCATGAGGTTTGTTGTTTGGAGAGACATGTTCATGGGTGTCATGGGTGGATGTGTGGTATGTGTGTGTGTTTGTTGTGTGCTGTGAAGAGGGACAGGGATGGGCGATTACGAGCATGAGCGATACATGTGTGTGAGCATGTGAGTCACACGATTGGGGCAGTGTGTACCGAAGTGTGTATGCTTAGTATCAACAGCCGAGCGTGCGATTGGGTTTGATCTGCACTGGTAAAGCATGTTGTACTCGTGTGTCATTGGGACTATTACATGTCAATGGAAAATTGATACGTGGGCACTCATTTTTTCCGTTTTGTTTGTTATATGCAATATTTGAACTGTAGCTGCGCACTCCCCTCACGGGAATCGTCGGATTGACGGAAATACTGCACCGCAGCGGCCTCTCTACCGAGCAACAACACTATGTGTCGCTCATTCGACAGAGCTCGGATGGACTCCTCTCGCTCGTCACCGACGTCCTCGACCTTGCCAAAATGGAGTACAGGAAAGTGCGACTGGCGGAGTCTGCGTTTGATTTGCTCCACTTGATTGAAGACACTGCGGAGCTGCTATCCGCCCAAGTGGAGGAGCGCAGGTGGGTGAGTCGTGTCACGCTCATGTGACTTGCGCTGGGGTTGTTTTTTTCTCGGTGCTGTTTTGCGAGCGCAACAGTGTGGTGTGTGTGCGATTTGCATTGGCCGTTGTGGGGTTTTTTTTCCAAGCGGTGGATGTATGCTTTGTTTCTACTCATCCGCCTAGGCATCACCATGCGGTTTACAGTGCCAGTGCGTGTGCGTGTGCGTGTGCGTGTGCGTGTGCGTGTGCGTGTGCGTGTGCGTGTGCGTGTGCGTGTGCGTGTG
>CALSCR010000889.1:0-2500 GCA_943704495.1 Pigoraptor chileana
GTGTGTGTGTGTGTGTGTGTGTGTGTGTGTGTGTGTGTGTGTGTGTGTGTGTGTGTGTGTGCGTGTGTGTGTGTGTGTGTGCGTGAAGGGATTAGCAAAGTGTGCCATGTTTGCTTACTTCAACATAGAGTCGTATTAAATATGATATTGAGGTGCGTTCATTGCTTGAGTAGATCTTTTGACACTAGGAGATAGAACAGATATAGAAGGGAGAGCAGCGAGTGTATAGTTCTTCAGGCCGATACCAATGCACAACACCCATGCCCACACACAGACACAGACGAGCACACAGAACACAACGACACACACACACACACACATAGGCCACTCACTCTTCTTTGTGGGCTCGGACAGTGGATCCACGTCGGCCTCGCGCACATACATTCCCCACTCATTCACAAGCCCCGACGACAGCGTTGCCTTTGGTTGCGCCCGCCACAGCGTAGCGTCGTCATCATTACCGCTCTCTGTCGCACCGCCTCTCTCAGACCACGCCGCGCTCTCGCTCTTTGCATATGCATCGCTCTCTCCCCTCGCACGTGACGTCTGCCCCGTAGTGACGGTGGCGGCGTCAGACTTGACGTCACCTTTCGCATCATCCGGGGGTGGTTGTGACGGAGTGTCCGCACGCTCAACACGATCCACAAGCTCTGACATGTAGCTCACAAACAGCGAGCTCTCGCGAAATCTGTGGGGGTGGGGCACGTGACGGTGTCAGCCTTCGTTTGACGATGGGGAGAAAGCAAAATAGCAATATTCTCTCCAACACATCACGTGACATTCTCACCCAACACAGCAAGTGCGATAACAAAACAAACAAAACATACATTACCGAATCACAAACACCCAACGCATGCAGCCGTAACAACCACATGCGAGAGAACAACACGCACCGTGGAAAGAGCTTCCTCTCGAGAACATCGAGGCAGTGGTCTTGGGCGGCGTCAAACGATGTTGCAAGTGGCCCTTCCGTGTTGCACATGTCATCCTCACACTGCATACGCACACGCTCATCAATTCCTATCGGTTCCGGCGCCTGCAGAGACACATAGCGGTTGTATAACTGCATCGCATCCTCGAGATTGTGCGCCGCCTCGGGTCTCAGCTTGGGCGAGCGCGGGGATATGGGCGCCGACGCACTCCGTGTGAGTGACGGCGGGCCGTGCATTTCAGCCGAAAGTCGTGCGACAGAGGGGCTCTTCGGAGCGTCCGAGTGGAACGGATGTTGCTGGTGCTGGTGCTGGTGTTGTAATTGTTGTTGTTGTTGTTGTTGTTGTTGTTGTTGATTTGTTGTTGAATCGGAGGCGGCACTTTGCCGCGGCGTCGTCGAAAACACATGGTTTCGAAAGTTCTCCGCCGTCAACCAGAACTGGAGAAGTGGCAGCGCGCCTTTTTCTCTTTCGACAAACTCGCGAAAGTAGAACAGTGCCGTGTCATCGAGCAGGTAGTCTCGCAAATCCGCCCGCTTCGACGTGACAAGAGACAGGACAAACTTGAAAAACATGCGACTGTCTTTAAACGCGCCAAAGTGCTCCTTGTCCATCACATCAAGCACAAACTGCTGCGCCTCCACAAAACAGTCCGCGCCGGGACCACGTGCATCGCATATTCGCGCTTCAATGCGTTTCCGTATCGCCTCGTCCATCAGAATCGGATCCGCCGACCGCAACGATATGTATGTGTCGTACAGAGTGAGTGCCCACTTGACATCCTCACGTGACGGCAGCGGGGTTGCATTGGCCTGCGCCGCTCCGGATGCCGGCACAGCATCCGCCGCAGTGGGAGGGTCCTGCACACCGAGCGACTGACGAAACGCCTCTGCATTCATCCAAAACTGCAGATATACCGTCGCCGACTCCTTTTCCATAAACTGCAGATAGTAATCGAGGGCCTCGCTATCGGTGAGGACGTCAATAAGGCTTGGGTTGAGGCGGGATCGGGGCCGCCGCACGCGCTTACGTGTGGGCGGCTTGGTCTTTGGCTTCCCTGCGCAATTTGAGGCAGTGTGAATTGAGTGAGCGATGGATCGGATGCGCAGACAACGAAATTCCACTAAAGCAACCAGAAAACCATAGACACACATACTAACATATACAGGCACACACACACTTATACATATGTACTATTTCTCACACAGACACACATACTGGCATATACAACAGACACACACAGTAACATACGTCTACACACGTACACAGACACGCATAGACACACATAGTGACATATACAAACACATATACACAGACACACATACTCGCACATACACTACGTAAGAACAGCAAAACACACCCTCCGAGTCAGAGTCATTGTCGCTCGCAGTGCCGTTGCTGCGCTTCTCTCGCTTGAAAAAGCTAAACCTGTTGCGTGATGTGGAGCTGCCACCTGCCGCCCCATCTTCACTTCCACTCCGTGTGTGTGAGGATGATGCACTCTTCTGCGAGCCACTTCGTTCCGACCGCTTGAATAGGGACAGCCCCTTGACACCTCCGGGGTCACTCTT
>CALSCR010000889.1:7500-16453 GCA_943704495.1 Pigoraptor chileana
ACACACATACAAACACCACTCTTAGGCTGTGCCAGCTTACATGACGCACACAACCCCTACACGGACAATCCGAAAGCGAGCAAGAGAATTCGTCCACCGCGAAACAACATAAAAGAAGGGACGGAAAGGCAACAGCAACGCACCTCCTGCTCAGTGACGGGGGCCTGCTTCATCTTGGCAAGCTCCTTGATCGTGTTGGGGTCATTGCGGAGATCCTTCTTGCAGCCAACAAGCACAAACGGGATGTTCGGGCAAAAGTGATGCACCTCGGGCACCCACTGCATATGCGGCACATGCATGTTGAAAAAAATTGTAAGAAAGAGAGATAGAGACACGAGAGAGATATAGGGATAGGTTGATTTCAAGTCAGCGTAGCTAATGCGAGAGATGGAATTCATGATACTGCTCATGGGGTATGTCCATGGGCTAAAACAAGTCACAGACGGACGAGGAAGTGAATGACGAATGAGCGATAGTGTTGGATTCATATCAGTATCTTAGGCACTGTGCCCGTGGACTCCACATGAACGATAGAGAGAGAAAATACATTAATACAAATGAAGCGTGTCTTGTGGAAAAGAGACAATCGCACAAGTGTGTCCGCTGGCCACAACCGCGCCCACACAAACACCCATGAAATCAAACCGACTCCAACCCAGAACGGAAGAAAGTAACAAATTCTTTTTTTGTTTTTTACAGGAGGCCACTTGACCAAAACCACGCACCTTCTCCTTGATGTTCTCGAGTGAGTCTGGGCTGTCGATGGCAAAGCACATCAGCACGACGTTTGTGTCGGGATACGACAAGGGTCGCAGGCGATCATAGTCCTCCTGACCGGCTGTGTCCCACAATGCAAGCTCAACCTCCTTTCCGTCAATTTCAATATCGGCAACATAGTTCTCAAAAACAGTCGGAACGTACACCTGCATATTTTGATTTGATGCAGATAATGTAGACGAAGGAAGGTGGTGTTATGATTATTGTGGTTATTGTGTCGATGAGCCCAACATGCCACAAATTACAAACATACGGAACAAACTTAAACTTGCCCATCCACTTCCTAAAGAAAAGTTCCTACAGAAACTACGCCCAAGGTCGGCAAAATTTAGGCCAAAAACCGCGACTTCAACCATACTTTCGCTTCAAAGATTTACCACAAAAGAGAGTGAGTTTTCTTGCCATGTCCATCACACAAACCTCGGGGAACGTGTCCTTTGAAAAAACGATGAGAAGACAAGTCTTTCCGCACGCGCCGTCGCCGACCACGACAAGCTTCCGACGAATCGGGACAGACATCTTTTTAAAAACTAAACGGACTCGCCGCACGCACAGACGCTCAAAAGTTAGAAATTCGACCGATTCGCCGACAGAGTTTTCGAGATAGACTCCAACTCACAGAATTTCACCAGAGTTGCGAATTGGCAAGTAAAATACTACTGAACTGGATGTGAGCGAATCCAAAACGACAGAGATGCGAACATGTGCAGAAACGACAGGTCAATCAAGAATATACTTCCGTACTATTTGGCCGTTTGTGCGCGCGTGCTTGCAGAAAGTGCTCGAGAATGATACGAAAGAACGTGCAGTAAACAGACAACACACAGTAAGCAGAGAGCACACACAACACACACACACACACACACACACAAACACACACACAGACACACAGACACACGCACACACACACACACACACACACACACACACACTCCCTGCTGATTGATTTGATTGACTCGGTCCAACTGCACGCCTCTCTCTCTCATTATGGCCGCCCATACAATCCCATACAAACCGCACACAGGCCCATACTCAAGACGCATCACTTTCCAAATGGGAAAACAAACAGAAAAAGAAAACACAGATATAATAATAAAGTGCGCCTCAAATCAGCCGTTATTAATCCCTTGGAATTCTGGTGATTAGAGTATCGTTATGTATGCAATTTCTATTGAATAATTATTTATTGACGTGAGCACCGATCCTTAATTCTTTGTGAGTAATCTCCCAAAATTAAACTTTTTGTGCGTAAAAAACCTGAAATTTATTGTCTATGGGCTTGTGTATAGGTCAATACATAAGCCATAGTGGATTCGTGAGCCTGTGATTCGATGGCCAGCTAAAAATAAACCGTGTTCGTGCAGCTAAACGTGCACTTGTGCGTCAATACATTGTCTATGACGTTCACCTACAGTCGATTCCAACCTCCCCATACATTATGTAGGACACCACATTCCACGCGTCAGCAAAAAACTTGCCTTTTACTTATGAGTCTATGCCCAAAACAGGAAACTGCAGTTTATTTCTGGAAACTGCCGCAGCGGTTTTTGTTACGGCTCACTTCACGGTCGCATCTTCAATGGCCGACGCCGGCCGCGCGCCGGGGCACTCGGACTGATATAGAAATCGCATCAACAACACTTTCCGCGGCTGTGTTTCTTGTTTCTCGAGATATGGCCTACGTCACACGGGCCTTGTTAAAGCAGCCCATGGGAACCGATACAATTCGCCGGCCATCATTAATGATCAACTAGGCCAGGGAATCACGTCCAGTCACCGTCCAGTATTTCTCACATGTTGGCAATCGGTTCTGTGAAGTGTGGGCGCGAAGACATGTGGAGTAGTGAATTTTGTTTCGGTATCAGTCAGCTGTTTGGCTTCGGGCGCTGACGGACGCTGCTGCACCACTTTCGGAATACTGGGCACGACTGGCAGTTTCAGGCCCACACACAACTGCATTCACTTGAAGAGAGATCAGCCTTGTTGTAGGCTGACAGTTCGTTTACCGCTCGAAAATTTCAAACTGAATTCAAACCCGCTTATACGTCTGATCCCCCATCTTTCGGCGCCCAGCCGGCCAGTCTCCCCCGTGCCGCCGGCCCAGGTTGGGGGGCCCGGCGGCCGCCGGCCTGCCGCACTGAGCCGTTATTCTGCTGCTGACTGACTCTGCCGGACGGCTGATTGTTAGTTTGGCTCAGCATGCTGCCGAGTGGCGTTCTTAATTTATGGAGGCGCATAATAAACCTCAACTGCGGAAAATCAGCGAACTACTTTACCCTAAGTACTAAGGTCCCATAAAGAGGTAGGTTTGGCAGGCTTACATGCCCTGATAAGGCTATACATATTTGTGTAATCCACATATGGTCATATTGGCTGCGCAGTGTGAGGGTGCGCAGTTTTTGTCGCACTCCGGGATGCGGTGACGTGCGATGCAAGCAACGCAATCAAGTAATGGATTGCCGCTTTTCACGCAAACACTGACAAGTCAACAACTTCAAGTCTGTCCACAACCAAGTTGTTTTGTACAATATCGGTCTGGCGAGCGAAACGCGTTACTAATTAGTCAAGATGGCGGAAACCGGAACACCCAAGTACGTTTTGTGAATCGCCATCAATGGACACCTGCACACGAGGTATGGATGCACTTTGGTTCAGTCGCATTGTCAACTGACATTGTCTGTGTCGTCTTTTCGTCTGCAGGAAGGAGCTGATTCCACTGCGAGTGATGTTCGTGCATAGTGGCAATGCGCGCACCCACGCGGATGGAATCCATATGCCGATTTCAGAATACATCATGCGCACATTTATTGGACACGTCGAGCCAATGGACACCCAGAATCACGACGAGTGCCTGCAGCGACAGGTGCGTTGTTTGTGTTGTCGTCCAGTTATCACTGCGAAGGCCTCAATACCCCGGCTAATTGAAGCCCCTTTCTAACCCCAAACCACTGTTGCAGCTTCATGCCATCGAAATTTTCAAGCCACAAGTCGTTGTTGGACACTCGTTTGGGGCGGCTCTTGTGATGGAAATGCTTCAAAAGGTACCATACAATATGCTTGTTCTCGTGTTTCAATGATTGCAGCTGTTTACTCGCTTTGGCAGCCCGATTGCAGTCTGTCACGTCTGTGAAACGGACTTGCTTTCCGCAAAATGGATCATTGCACATCTTTCTGATCTAATTGGATATACTATTTTGAACGCAGGGTCAATGGAAAGGGCCGACGGTTCTGCTTTGCCCCGCCGTGCATCCGGGCCACGATAATCTTTCCCTCCCTTCCACTGTGCCCATCATTGTCGTCCAGGGAGAAGAGGACGCCATCGTAAGCCCTCTTGTGGCGGAGCAGATTGCAAAGACCAACTCGGACAACCCCGCCCTAAGGTTTGTTTTCGTGCGCTCGCTGTTTCTTGTATTATTGAAAGATCCTTCCATCCGTATTGGAGGTTAAATGACTCACAGCAGCTCGTGTACCTTTGGCCTCTTGCCTGGATAGGCTACTTGAAATCGAGGACGACCACAAGCTGTTGAAACTGTTAGACGAATCGTCTGTTATTTCGTTCCCTTCCATCATCCTTATGTCGATCGAGAAAACGGCGGAAATTGCCGGATACGAGGTTGGTGGGCACACACTGGCGCATGCAAAAGCAACTGTGCGTAACGCAACTGTGTGTTCGCACGCTTTCCTGACCGTGTGTTATGGTATCACATGTGCAGGGGCCCGATCTCCTTAGCTTTATTGCCGAGGCTCAGGTGAAATTCGAGGGGCAGCATGATAGCAGCTCCTCGTGTGTGGTCATGTGAGTGCCGTGGTTCCGTGCTGCTGTCAGTGAGCCCTGGCTCCGAGCAGCATGATGCCAACACGTCATTTCGGATCTGTCAAACCTTTGCATTTATAGTATCCCCTCTGCGCTTCATTACAGAATTTCGTTATATCTTCTGTCAGGCACGGCATCTCACACAAAACTATCATAGGTTCGTTTGATAATTAGCAGAGCGGAAGGTATCTCTGGTTTGACTGACGAACCGGGAGCGGGTCACCCATAGCAACCGATGGTAACCGACTGTCCGCCAAAAGCAACGGCGCGCTGTTTGTTTAATGTGAAATAGCAATCCCTTTTCTCATAATTTCAATTGAAAGTCAATTTAACTGCCTGTTGGGTGGCTGTTTGGTTTTTGAAAAATGTTTTTACACATTGATCCCACGTTGGCTCGACTGAGAAATTAAATTGAAAACATTGTCAAAATATGTGGCGAGTTTTGCACGGTATTCCAATGCTCTCGCCGGGCGACGGGGGTGTCACACATCAAGGGGACGTACACTGTACGCCTTCAGAAGTGTCACACAGTTCACACTGATTGCACAAATGCACAAATCCACATTCGGCGATTCACTCTGTACAAAAAGTAGTGTATGCAAGCGGTGCGTGTATGAACTCTTGCTCACGCCCTTCATGCACGGACGAACTTTCAGTTCCACGTTTGTCAAGTTTTCGAACTTGTTGATTCAACACAGAAGAGATCGTGTGTTGCCCTCCAAATAGTGTCGAAAACCGCTTCAGCTGTTTTGATTCAAAGTGGATGTGACATTCCAATTCGGCAACATCCTTATGCTTGTCACAGACATTAATCCTGCCGGAGCTTTTTTTTGGAACTCGCCGCTCGCTCATGTCATAACTTTCACCGACGCCGGCCAAATTGTTCTCGATCTTGCCGAAAGACGCCGTTCATCTCCAACAACTAGGTGCTAGAGAGCAGCGACACGCCATGGCGACATTGTTTCGACAGAGGTCCTCTGTGCGTTCGGCGCGTCAGGGAAATGCATCTCCGTCAACTATGTCCTTTACTGCGCCCTTCATTGCTATGGTGTGGATTTTACTAGCTGATTCCACGCATGGCGATCTCGTGGCTGGGTTAGATCCTCCATCCATTTACGTAAGTTATACGCCGGCGAGTCGCGTCTTCATCAACGAAATGCACATCGCGAACGCCGGTCAGGACATCGACGAGGGTATTGAGATTGTAGGACCTGCTGGCACTGACATCACCGGCTGGACCGTCACGTTCTATAGCTCAAGTGGAGGGCTGTATGCCTCATCCACCGTTGCCAGTCCTAATAACTTTGACCCTGTCGTTATTCCCGACCAACAAAACGGCTTCGGCACGTACTTTTTCACCAAGTGGCTGGGTTCGTCTGACGTACTGCGCACGAACGGAGGTGTTGCTCTCAGTGATGCCAATGGCACTCTCATCCAGTTTATTGGCTTTACCGACGGCTCATTCCTCACGCCGATCAAGCCAACAACCGGGCCCGCCAACGGAGTGAGCAGCGACATAATTCCCCTGAGGGTTAACTCGAACGCTGCCGTGGGCTCGTCTATGCAACTGATAGGGACAGGGTACAAGGTTTCTGACTTCACATGGGCTTACGGATCGAAAAATACGTACAACGCCGTCAATGCAAATCAGACGCTTAAGTTCCCGAGTGGGTTTCCATGGCCCGGGTGCAACATAGCGACCATTTCGAACGCTATCTTTACGATATCTTTCATCGGTGACACGGTTACTGGCGCATGTGTGCCTGGTTACGCAAGCTACGGCACAGATGGTCTTTTCTCCCGGCCCCAGGTCACGTGCCGTAACGATGCGACGTACGGCAATGCGTCCGCCGTGTCGAATCCGTGCGTGCGTGTGTGCCCCGGGGAGACCAAGTTCAATGCCACGTGGCCACTTGTCAAGCCTGGCGAGACTAGCCAAGGGACGTGCACCAAGGGATTCCTGCCGGATGACAATGTGACGCCGACCGTGGCCCTCACACGCACGTGTGTTGATGGTAACTTTTCGGTGCCAACGGGAACGCCGTGCCTCGCGAATTCAGACTGTGACGTTCGGCGGTACTATAAGATGGCGCGATACCCGCGTGCAAAGACTGGAACCAACGTGACGGGAGAGTGTCTCCCGGGATCGGCGACGCTCAACGGCCAGGCGCCCGTGTACTCGTGCGTTTCTGGGGGCACATTGACAGAGACGGTCACCAACCCCTGCCAACCGCTCGTGTTCTTTTCAGAGCTTCGCGCGTACCAATACCCGAATCCCACTGGCCCACCGGACGATGTGATTGAGGTTGTGGGTCCTGCCGGCATCGATCTGACCGGGTGGCAGTTTGTGCAGCACACAAAGAGCGGCCAGGCTCAGTTATTTAAGACGATAACAAAGGGGTCCGCTTCTAATTCGAACGACAATATCATACAGGACCAACACGGAGGTTTCGGGACGCTCGCTTTCAAGAGGGTGTTCTGCCCAACAGATGCGATGGCAATGGTGAATTCCGATTCGGATGTCTTCCCAATCGCACTTCTGCCACCGCCTCTTGCCGACGGAATGCAGTACGCGATTGATGCTGTGTCGTTCAACGCGGAGTTGTCACTGACAACCGGGCCTGCTTCCGGAATTCGATCCCGACGCGTGAGCGGGTTTACAAACCTCACCAAGATGGATGGATGGGGACAAAAGGGATATACCATCAAGCTTGGCGGCGTGGGAGTGATACCCTCGCAGCTCAACTGGACGACGAGCCTGACGCCAGAAAGCATCGGCGTGTTCAACGGAGAGCATACCGGATTCGAGACTACCGGGGACACTGCCGCTTCCTATCTTGCCACTCGAATGTGCACGGCAGTCACTGAGTTTGATGCGACATATCCAGCGGCGCTGAGTGGCATGTACAGCATTGGTACGTGCAGTACTGGATATATACTCCCGACGGACGGATACCAGCTGACACGCCGTTACTGCAACTCGACGTTGCAGCTCGAATCACCCAACGTCACGTGCGTGAAGGGATGTGCTGCAACAACAAAGGGGAATGCGCTGTTTTCGAGCGTGTTGAATGGCGCCACATCAACGGGCACGTGCCTCCCTGGCTACACGAGCGCGCAGGCACCGATACTTCCGTGCGGAAGCAATGGGTTTGCACCAAATCCCTCGGTGAACTGCACGTTTTCGGGATGTGTGGGGGCGTACAAAGGTGCCATCTTTGCGACGAAAGTCAATGTTGGGTCAGTTGCGGTGGGTAGCTGTCCGTTGGGCATGAGCACCGGCGGCCCTCCTCCTAATGCCACGTGCGGGGCGAGCGGATTCGTCGGCGATGTTCGGAATCCTTGCTCCAAATCAGAAGTTTTTATTAACGAATACAGCTACGTGGGGGTAAGTGTGATTATTTGTCCATGTGTTTGGCGCTCGTTCTTTACGTACTTTGGTGCTCGCCTTTGTCTGTTGCATGTGTGGTTGTTGTGCGATAGTGTGCATCAGTCATTTATCCCATATCACCGGGAACCATCTCGTCATGGAAATATATCATAATCCACAATAGCTATACACTTACATGATAGAGATGTCATTTCTGTGATTGCAGGGTGCCTATGAGGGAATGGAGATCATGGGTCCAGTGGGCACCAATCTGTCAGCGTGGCGCGTCGAACTGTATTACTCTGATGTGAGGCCATCGCACTGTCCCGGTACGCCTGTCAGTGGGAAGGCCGGGACGATCGTCCTGGGCACTGTCGCAACCACTGGCGTCGTCATCCCCGCCCGCATATCGGGCACTCGTCTTTCACCACTTTTCTTTCCGTTTAAGATCGACCCGGATGAGCCGTTGGCGATTGCGCTTGTGAATCCCGACGGATATGTGACGCACTTATTTGCGCACGAGACAACTACAGACGTCATTATTGGCTCCTTTGGAAGCGCAGCGGGAATGGTTGCGAAGGCAAACTCGATGGTGATGCCGAATGGACGATCAAGTGCAAAGACATTGCAGCTGAAGGGTGTTGGCCGCTTTGCGGAGGATTTCACGTGGGAAGGTAAGCTGAGTGGGTGTTGTTTTTCGTCTGTGTGTTTCGGTCTATTTGCATCTTACACTGCTTCCTGAGTGGCGCGTTTTATCTGATGCCCTTCTTTTTTGTATGAGGTCTTTGTTTGTGTATGAGTGTGCATTGAAACGGAGGACTCTCTCGACGCATATTAATGCTCTGCTTCTGTGTCTCGCCCCATAAACAAACAAACATATATATGTATATAATATATATATGTAACATGCATACACCTACATACATACATACATACATACATACATACATACATACATACATACATACATACATACATACATACATACATAC
>CALSCR010000891.1:0-13540 GCA_943704495.1 Pigoraptor chileana
GTGTGTGTGTGTGTGTGTGTGTGTGTGTGTGTGTGTGTGTGTGTGTGTGTGTGTGTGTGTGTGTGTGTGTGTGTGATAAATCAATATCTAGCCATGTGCGAGAACTATTCAGGAATTTGCGCAGCAGCTTCTCACCTTACGAGCACCATTTAGGGCAGACACAAGTGACGGCAACGCCGCCGCTGCCCCCAATTCAACAACACTGCCAAACAAACGGGAAGTGTCAGTCAGCCTTAAGTACACAACAAAAGTACAAAGAAAGTCTCCATCCTTACCTCTTTCCCAGCACTCGTTCAGGCTCCTTATCCAGAAGATGAGCAACGTAAACACCAGCATTCCATAAACAATGGGCCCACAGGGAATGGTGACCCACTAATTGAATATTGAGTTCTCCTGGGGAATCTGTAGCGGAATGGTCTATCAGCACAAGGCTTGACACATTATTGCACACGCGCACATGACATCGCAGTGGGAGTCACCTATTGGTGCGGGTCCTGCTTGAGCATGCCTACCACGCACAAAAACGTGCGAGGTAATTGGTGGCGTCGCGGGACGAAATCCCTCTGGTTCCTCAAACATGAATGCGCCATCCCCCAACCCCTCAAGGCCTTCTTCTCCTTCTTTGTCAGCCAGTGCCATTTCCTTAAAGTAAATAAAGCAAATATGCTTCCCAAAGGAAAGAGTATCTCAATGCACTAACGAATGTCCACGTGCTGGTCCTATTTTTCAGAGCAAGCCAATTTACAATGCGCCCGGCTCACACCGACTCACTATCAAAACCAGCTGTATCAGTCTTGACGACGCTAATGACTCGGAGTATTATAGTGAGACAGTCAGGTCCCGAATGAAAATAAACATCGGACTTTCGTGTCTTTTCATCCGCTTGGCCGTGAACACACAACAACAACAAATTGTTTTTATAGTTTCCGTCTGTTCGGACCATATGAAACATCCCTAAACCATTTGTATGCATTGTCGTACGATTTCCGTGTGGTCGGTGCGTTCAGCTTCCGACATAGTTCGCATGTCCCCGTAGATTCCAGCGCGAGATACGCCGGATTCAGCTTCTCCTCTGGAAGTTCCCTCCACGCCATGTGGCGACTGTAACACGACGTCCCCGAGTGGCAGTTGTTCAGGTATACGGCGAGGTGCTCGGCGTCTGCGTAATCGGCAGTTTGGATGACGGCTTCTGGCATCGGCGCGTACGCTGGGTTAGGCAGACGACCAAGGACGATCGGGACTGTCCCGGCTCTGAAGGTTTTCCACAGCTTCTCCGTCGAGTAGTCCGGCACGCCAATCTCATTTTCAAAGGCAAGATAGAACTCGTACATTCCGATGAAATTGTATGACGCCGCGGTAAGATACTCGTAGCGTCCAGGAGGGTAGACAGCAGCGCCGTCCACGTTGAGGAAATCTTTGTTGTGAAGGCAACTCCCATAGCTGTGCACCTCCATGTGCTGCATAAGTTGTTGAACATACGCCTCGCGTCCCGATTCAGAGCCGCAATTCATCGCCATGAAAAGCACACGAGCAATTTTTCGAGGAAATGGTCCGAGAAGCCGCGGCATATACAGACGGTCCCCAAATGATTCGTAGTGTGTTGGAACGTCCGACTCGAGGTTGAAAGTCATCGTCCAGTTGTAGCGGAGATGGCTGAACGGACGATCTGCCTCCACGCCCATGTTGGGGTATCGACTAGCGAGCGGGACCTCGAGCTCAAACATCACCCAAACTTGATTTGGGTTCCTCGGCGGAATGGGCGCGGGCTCAAAGTGCCGGAAGAAGATCAGCGCGTCCGCCGTCTCGGTATAATCGCGACTCCATACCATAACGCAATTCGAAACCGGACATTTGGCAAACGACATGCACGGCACCCCTCCCCACGGATTGCTGTACATGAGCACGGTCTTGATGCCATAGGGAGCGTCCCCACAGTCCGGCTGGAATGAATACGGAGGATCGTCGCGAGGTTCGGTCGCTAGCTTCTTCGGCGCGTGGAATGGTACAGGTTGTTCGGCGGGTGGTGGCGGGTGGGATGGAGTTGATAAATTGTTGGCATTATCTCCGGGGTCCTCGTCCGAAAGCCCGTCAGTTGACGGCGGAAGAACGGTAGCGCCCGGACTGTCATCCAGGGTGTCACCCGTGCTAATATTAGTACCGCCTTCACCAGCGGCGTTTGTCTCGGCTGGGTCCACGGACGGTGAATCTGCAGACGGCTCGCCGCTGTGCCCACCGTTCGCCACGCCATGCGCGTCGATTGGGGGCAGCTGATCACCACCCTCTGTCAGAATGCCTCCTTTGGCCAGATCGGCTGCGCTCAACTGCCCCTCTGCGCCATAATTCACGACAGGTCCATCGGATGATGTTACTGTGATTCCGCTGTCGATCACACTACCAACACCCCAGTTTCTACCCACGAAAAAACCGAGCAACACGCTCACCGTCGAGATAGCGATAACGACGCGGAATTTCGAAACCGTTCCCACATGCGAAGATAACCCCTCCATGGTTTGGGCAATACTTTAATGCAGTGAATGAGATAATCTTTGTGGTGACATTTCGTCCGCAACTTTCTATTGAATAGCATCGTTTTGTGGTGCAGAACCTACTTATTAAAAGTTAAAATACGGCATAAGTAGTATTCCGCTGACCGCACGGCTGACTCTATCGGTTTCTGCCCGGCCCCGCTGTACACCAACATGAAGTTAGTAAGCGGCAGCGATTTTCAAGACCTCATTTTAAAGTGCGCATTTGCCGCGTCGAACTGTTAGCCGGGTACTTCATTTTGGCAAGTTTCAGGCTGACTTCATGCTATCATGGCAGAACGCAGCCCTTTGTGAAACGCAACGACAGCTGCCGCGTCAGCCAGGACAACTGGCAACCGACACTGCGCGCGCACAAGCCTTCCATGGTCATTTTCGGGTTATTAAGAAAATCCTTTGGCTACATGGCAGACTGGCACTGCCCTGCGACAATCCAGGCCAGATGGCCTTCGCTGGGCCGCGTTGACTGTCAGACTGAACTGTAGTCACCAGCATCGCCAGCGTCAGTATCGAACCCGCGTAGTCTGAACATGGGCGTGCCCCGTCTCTTGTACTTGCCACAGAAGATGCGAAACTGTCGCTGATGCCGCACCAGCTGCAGCCCGGCGGCGGCCGCTGCCGGCTGGCAGCAGGCCGCGAGGCTTTGCAAAGTTGAATATTTGGCGGATGGATACACGTGGCGTGATCGTGCTAGTCACGTTGAAATAAATTGATGGATCATGCTAAACTTGAGTGAAATGTGGGAATCATTTCAGATGTCCGAGTACGCCACTTGACGCTTGCGTCAGAGCCAACGCAAAAAAAATTCTGGGTCGGTAAAGGCCGAGGGAATTTTCAGAAGCAAGTGCAGGAGGTAGATCAACCGCAAGGTCATAAAGCGCTACATCGTTTTTTTCAAACCTTAATTTTCCCCTTGAATATTGCTTTTAAGAGTCAACATGCCGAAGAATAAGGGTACTGTATCCTTGTTAAAAATCGCCAACTTGCATGTGAGACCAACGTCTGAACTGATTGGTGTAAAATTGTTGTGATCCACAGGAAAGGGAGGAAAGAACCGCAGAAGGGGAAAGAACGAGCACGACCAGGAGAAACGCGAGCTCGTGTTCAAGGAAGATGGACAGGGTGGGTGTTCAGGCAGAGTAGCTTGTTAGTCACTTGGTCGGGAGTTGCCCTAACACATTACTGCGCCCAACAGAGTATGCACAGGTGACAAAGATGCTCGGAAACGGCCGTCTTGAAGCGCATTGCTTTGACGGCGAACGCCGGTTGTGTCACATTCGTGGCAAACTTCGGAAGAAGGTACGTAGCGCTGGTGTGAGCTGTTCTACCTGCAGTGATTTCATCTTCGAGGTTTCGCACTCATATGGTTGCGCCTGCTGTTGGCGCAATGTTAGGTGTGGATCAATCAGGGCGACATCATCCTGATTGGTCTTCGGGACTACCAAGATGGAAAGGCTGACGTGATCCTCAAGTATAGTGCGGACGAAGCTCGTAATCTGAAGCAGTATGGAGAGCTTCCCGAAAACGGTAAGATATTTTAGATGAGGGATCCGTATGGCTGTCACTGTCCTTGATAGGAATTAGTGTGACTATAACTGGGGGTAGACTCTCCTTGAGTTGTTTACAGGTCTTGCATGTGATGTGGGTGATGCTGTGGCGCATGGGTGGCGTGTCGTCGGTATATCGTGCAATCTGTGGGCATTTGTTAAGGATGTGTGCCATTATGTTTATACGGGCTTCGTCATATCTGGCCTGGTATTTGTCTGTATGCTTTGTGTTCCCTATTTGTGCCCATCGTGTCTGTCTGAGGTGCGGTTTGACTCAATCTGCCTGAGTTTTGCTCAACTGGTTTGGTCTCATACCTCCTTTTGCAGCAAAAATCAACGAAACCGATACGTTTGGAGAGGGCGATGGTGAAGACGACGTTACTTTTGATTTCACAAATGACGTTGACGATGAGGTGGAGGAGGTATGTTGTCGTTGTGCACGAAGGACAAGGGCTTGTTCAATAGAAAGTGATTGGTTTGTGCGCAATGGGACTGCTGCGCATGATTGCATTTGTTCTTCTTGAATGGACGGTCGCTGGTTGTACTGATTGTTCTAACTTTTGCGGGCGCAGATATGAGCGACTTCGGCTACGTCGGCCTCTCAATTTCCACCAAATTCTGTCCGAATCATTGAGTTTTCAATACATCCCTCTGTACATGAGATTTTCATATCGCTGAGAAGCGTATCATTACTTTATATGGGTCATCGTAATGGGTCTGTGGTAAGCTTGCTCAGCCTTAGGATGCCATCAATTTCAGAGGATCCGTCTATCATTAGTGATACACGCGCACGGTCCGGCAGATGCACATACTCAGTTGTGGTCCCACACACCGATCGCCCGTCAAGGGAAGTGGCTCCTGTTGTGGCCGTCACCGCGGGTGATGCGAGCAGTCCATCGCTGCGAAGCATAGTCGATGAAATGATCGCTCCGTTGACTTTAACAGTGAGTCTGGCCTGGCGCACTTTCCGATCGGTCGCCGCACCAAACGCCACAACCAAGATCTCATACACTCCTTCGCACTCTGCAACGATAAAAGGCTGACGCTGTGACCACCTGAAGCAAGTCGGGTGCGTGTTGCGCCACTGCACGCACAACTTGGCGTCGCTTTTCCCCGATGGCAAGGCCGCTTTGGACGACCACATCCACATGCCCGTCGGCAGGCACAAGGTTTCTGCGCGGTCACGCAAGCTTGTCATGGCCCTGTTGACCGACTCGTTGATCCCGGCTTGGGCCCCGAGTGCGCCATGAAACTCGGCCAACGAATTTCGCAATTCGGCACGCAATTCCGTTAGCATTGACTCCCACCGACCCCGCGCATCGTCAAGGCTAATCTGAATCGAAGCAATAGTGCCCTTGGATGCGTCTATGGCCTCTGCCAATGTGGCGGCAGCAACACGACAATCATCGACGGCTGCAGAAACCCGCTCCACATCTATATCCGATTGATCGATGCGGGATCGAACTTCCCCAAAAAGTGTGTGCATCTCCTGTAATGAGCCACGCATGCGCAACAGAGTCTCTGTGTGGGATTCAATAACGGCGCGAGTGGAGGCTTGTCCTCTGACCAGCTCGTCCGAAATACTTCGCGCCTGCGCTACACATCCGCTATACTCGTTGACAGTGCGGCGAAGCTCAACAAGAGCGGCGGAAGATTCCTCACTGGCCATGGCCACTCGACTGGAACACGCGCCGATTGCCGCGCGGAGATCTCCCGCCAACGTGCGTCTGTCTGCATCGACGCCAGCAATAGCGACTTCCAAAGCACTCTGGAAGTCACGCTCGAGTTGTCCTGAGCGAGCCACAAGCGTATCACACCGAGTTGACAACTCTGATCGTGCTATGGAAAGGTCGTCGCGTGCGCAAGCAAGAGCCGAATGCAGTCCACGAACGGCCTCATCTACTGCCTTCAGGATACGCGATTCAATAGCAAGGCATGCCTGTTCCGAGCGCGCATTTACCGCCGCACACTGCTCCACAGCGTGTTGCCGTACATCAGTCATTGTTGGCGACGATGCGACTGTCTGTTGAAGGACGTCGAGATCTGTTGCATGACGACTGAGAGAGTCCGCCACTTCTGTGATGGCCTGCTCGGCTTCGTGCAGTCGGCGCTCTATCGGTCCAATTTGGCCTGGAACATTGGCAATTTGCAGAACTTTTTCCGTTGTTTCGGCCATGATGGTCGATGTTGCTTCCGCGACGGCTCGCTGCATCCGCACCGTCATGCGCCCGACTATATCGCGCTCCAGGTCCGCGAGAGATGCGGCATGGTCGTCTCGACCAACTTTGTTTGCAAGCGCAGCAGTGAGCTGCTCTGATATAGCACTCGCCTTGTGCTCCGCTGACATCAGCGCTGTGTGTGTGCGTCGGTCGAAATCCTGATAGAGACGTGTACTTTCCACACCGTTTGCCTTCGCTCGCAAGTCAACCCGAATTGCGGCAAGGGCATCGTCAAATTCAGAACGCTCGACTTTGCGCCCAAGTGCGTCTGCAACGCTCCGTTTTGTCGCCTTTTCCGCAATCTGGCCAGCGATGCGCTGCTCGAGTGCAGTTGCCATATCCAGACGGCCAGCCATCATTGTTTCCAGTCGTTCGATGCGTAAGTCTACACCCTCCCGCCACTGTGCCGCGGCGGATTCAATGCCAGGTTTCGGACTGTCAACTCCTCGGGCGTGCAGAGACTGGACTGCAGTGAAGCGCTCCTCCAATTGGTGCACGCGCAATTCGAGGGAGTGATTGGCGTCACAATGAGAGCAGGAGTTGGCAGGAGCATCATGCATCGCGCGGCAAAACGAGCCAGGTGTGTCTTCGTTGAGCGCACAATTTAGCTTCGCTCCCAACTCGGACCTATTCGCTTTGTGTGAAATTGCCTCAGTCAGACATTCCATGGCGCGTTCTTGCATCAACACGGAACTGTTTTGTTTCTGCAAGCAAACAGTGACATTGAGAAGTTCAGTTGAAGTGCCCTAGTTTCCTTGCGTCTCCGTTGCATTGGTTGCATTCACAGTCTTTCACATTCTCACCTGTAGTAATTCGAAAATAAGGGCGAGCGAGTTTCTCACCAACGGGTCTAAGTGTGCCCACTCTCCCCGCCCCTCACGGATGCCCACTACATTCGTGGTGGACAGCATGATAAATCAGCGAATTGAGTTCGTCGGTCAGAAATAAATAACGTGGACAAGTTTCGATTGCATATATATTGTGATATGACATATTTGCAGCGGTAATTGCTTTGCCTCCGGGGAACTAAAATTTGTAAACTAATAGTTTGCGCGCCAAAACCAAATGGTATGGTCACGTGATGCTTGCTGCTGCTTTATTGGACGCGACCTGCCAGTCCATAATAGTCGATTACGCTGGTTACCAGAAGCAAAAGCATATGCCCTATCGGATTGTGGCTACTAGTACGAGACGAAATGCTTAGGAGAAATCCCCCCACCACGACCGCCACGCCAATTTCCACGCTATCAGTGGGTTGTGCCGCCCCACACTGGGATGGAAGACGTCAAAATTTGCTGATCCCAAGCGCTCGAGCGCGTCGAGGCAGACAATGGCTGGCGGGGACAGGGCAGATCGCGCAACCGGCGGCACCCGTGGACGCAGGGCAACGGCCTTCTGCACATGCGCATGTGCGGTGCTAGCCATGTCAAACACGGCATTGCATACACTCTCAGTCGGCTGCCCGCGCAGAATGTCTTGTTGTGATACGTTGAACTGCAGTAAGCAAGATTTGTCCTGTTGAGGTGAGCATTGTGCACGTACTTGGAGCGGGCATTGTCATCCATCACAACACTGCGCACCTTTGTTGTAATATCAATAGGTAGGTATACTCGTTTCGCTTTTGCAAGAAATGGCGTCGCGCGCAATGCAGTTATTATTCCATGAGCCTGTGATGCGATATGCGATTTGAAAAGCGTAAGTGGACGCTCGTAGACTTGGAAAGCCAGGTAAAGGTGCGGCAAGCCACAAACCTTTCCAATGTGTGACGCAGCGTGGTCCGCATGGACATCGCGAAGCCCCATGCACTCCAATGTCCTGCGGAATGTGGATCAGTTATTTAAAGACTCGAATGCCCCCATGCATTTTTGCATTTGCAGTCATTCAAAAAACGTACGCGTATAGTAGCGATGAAGAAGTACTCTCTGCGTATTGTTCCAACTCTTCCATTGAACGATAACCCCGATCGAGTAGATTTTTCTCCTGTGACGGCGAATACAGTCATATATTAGCATTCCTTTGCAGTGCGTGAAATGTGGGTGGGGATTCGATAGTAGTACTCACTCGGCCATCAAGCACCCTGTGCATCCAAGCCATGCTGTACGGTGTCCGTTCCCTTGCCCGGAGCAGCTCAAGCGCAATGGGATGTGCCGGTGCCGTCCCCTGTTGTGCGTGTGTGTGAATATGAATTACTGTGCAAAGTGACTATCTGTGTAGGAGAGAACATTAACTATTCGTACCTTATCAATGCCTTTCAAAGCATCCCTCCACCATTGGATTCGCAATTGGCCCGTCTTCATATCCGAGACATTATCTCTGGTTGAAGAAATGCAATTGTGTTAGCTGACTGGCCTCGACACTATGCCGAGTGTGAGCAATTAATAGTCGGTACATACCGAATGCGAGCCGTCTCAACATTGAACGCTCGCAATGCAAATACTGATCGGCGAAATTGTGCAGGGACAAATAATGCGCAGAGATACTGCTCGCGGTCGCCACTCCGGACTGCATTCTCACAATATGACGCAGCAGACACAGACGGTGATGGAAGGGGTGCGCGCGTTTCCGAAATTGCTTCTTTCGACAGATACCGTCGACCGACAGCACCGAGAGGTGCTTTTCGATAAAATACGCAGGCTGTCATTGTCATATACCTGCACGTCTTTCGTTCGATTAGAAATAGAATCGACGTGACTTGAAGGAAGCCAATTGCTCTCCACTGATTGGGACTGACGTGACTGAGCGTGAATTAATGCAGCCAGTAGTAGTGATCCCAGTGATCGGCTGCCGGAGCCGGACTCGTTCGGCGGCGGCCAACTGGTTGCCATAATTAACGTCGTCACCTCACCTCTCCATCGGTCAATTACCGCAAGATCCCACCTCTATGCATAACGCTCACTGCTGCTGAGAGCAGTCACGCAAACCACTAACTTAGTGCGGCCCACCGCTTCGCGTTTGACAATAGGCCAGTCAGTAAAAGGAAATTTATCGTTCAAGAGCGCAGACGCAGCACGACCAAGACAAAATGAGCAAAAATGGATGAAGAAGCAACAACGCAAAAAGGCAAAAGGAAACGACGCACGACAACGCAGCCCGCACGCGCGCACAACACTACACTATTGAGGGTCTTCGCGCGAAACAGCTGGAGAGGGAGAATGCTGCGCCGAGTTATTACCCGACGACTGCATGGTCGCACCCACGTTTGAGAGGGCGCGTGCGAGTTCTTTCATATAAGAGACGGCCATGCGGAGGGTTGTCGCCTTGTCCGTCTTGTCATTGCAGCCGGGGACCATTCGTCGGAACTCATCGACGCAGTCACTTATCTCCTTCCGCCGCAAACGCTCCTTGTCATTGTGGCTCGCTCGGCTGAATTCTTCCTTCCCTCGCTTTTCGAAGTCCTCATCGATTTCACCGAGCCTGAGCATTGCCGTCAAACGCAGCCAAATATGCAATTTAAGAAAAGTGTAAGCTACCGAACTGTCAGCTATCGTATATACAAAATTCTCCTCGCCAACGGACAAACCTGGTTTTCAGTTTTTTCCGTGCCCCGCTGTCATACGGGTCGTGCAAATCATCCGCATCATGATTGCCGATGGCACCAACTAGTAGAGGGGCTGCTGTTGCCATCCCACTGCCAGAAAATGAGAGTGCTGCGTGCTGCTGCTGCTGTTGGAGTTGGAGTTGTTGGCCCTGCGGATGCATGTGCTGCTGCGATTGTGCCCCGTGGTGTGACGACGGGTGCGCAAGCGCCATCTGGCTCGCATTGAGTGGCGCAGGAAAGTCCATCCCTGAAGCAGACACACGTCCCATGGGGTGCGTGATCCCAGCCGCCGCCTGCTGCATGTGCTGCATTCCTCCCACTCCAACACCAGCACCCGCGCCCATGCTCTCGCCGTGCCCGCCAAGAATGCCGACCATTGCCTGCTGCGCCATGTGATGGTGCGGCGGCAGCGGCTGTTGGACGTGCATTGGAGCCTGTGGCACAATCATTCCCGGTGGGGACGCATAGGGCCCCGACGGACTGAATGGACCCACCGCGGTGGCTCCCATTTTGAACGCCATTTGCTGCTGCTGGTGCTGTTGTTGTTGTTGTTGTTGCTGTTGGTGCTGCTGATGTTGCTGTTGCTGAACATTTAACGCTTGTTGTCCAAGAGATTGCGGGGAGTGGATTGCTTGCAAATTCACGGGCATCGGTGGCATCGGCGTCAGTTGCGACGTGCGCGGAAACGAGTCAGTGGAAGCCGGCGGGGCGATGTCTTCATGCGTGCGTGCCGCAAATGGAGTCCATTTGTCCATCATGTCGGCAATGTCAGTTTTTGTAAACGGTTTGGGGAGGTAGTCATTGAGTCCCAGAGCACTAAACTCCTCGTGGCTCCCAAAAGAACTGAAGGCGATGATGGGCGTGAACCGCGCCATGCCGTCCCTGGCAGACAAAGGCACGAATTGGTGAATATTCAAATTGGTCAGTGATGTTTGGTGTGATTCTCGTGTGGTTCTTCGAAAAGGAGCAGAGTACATACGAGCGTGAACATCCAGCATATTGCACATGTGCATACACATGCACAAACATTATTGATTGAAACACTCAGGGCATTGCCCATGGATTCTGCAATATGTATATGTCAGCAGGGAGGATCGAAACCGGAGAGGGACAGAAATTGAAGCTCAACAGCGCACCACAGCAGGAGAACTCAAACATTCGACAGCGGCAAGGGCATTGGAGGTCAAAGGCATACCTGATGAACCGAGTGGCCTCGAGGCCATTCATGTTGGGCATGGATATGTCCATGAAAATGACATCGAAATTGAGCGCGGTGCAAGCATCCACGGCCTGCTTTCCGTCAAAAGCCTGAACGACGTCAATTCCCATTTTGCGAAGATGTGTGGTGATAACCCGCTGAGTCACAACGTCGTCCTCCACGACCAACACACGCGTCGATTTCTGCACGCTCAATAGGACACAGCATAATTCCACATTATATTCTTGATCTTTTGTTTGCCACAAAATCGACGTAAAACTAAACAGATCACCCACCGACGCTATTGCCTCATTCCCTCCAAGAGCATGCGCAAACGAGTCGAATATATTCGGAAGATCATCGAAAAGATCAATTTGCTGTTCGTTAAGTGACCCTCCGAAGTGGTCCTCGAATGACATGTCGTGTTTGACCCGCTGCGGCTGCAATCGAACCCTTGCCCATTTGTTAATCTTGTTGACGAGGTCTCCCTTCGTAAATGGCTTGCGAAGAAAATCGTTTATGCCCACATCGAAAAAGTCTGGATTTCCTGTGAGCGCCGAGAACGCCACTATTGGAGTCGTCGTATTTTGGCCTCGTGACCTGCCATAATAAGAGATATGTGAGATTCATATTTTGTGTCTGTCATAAGCACAGAAGTTGTGGCAAACGGGACCCACCGAATAACCTTGGCAGCTTCGATTCCATTCAACGTGGGCATGGACAAGTCCATCAGAATAATGTCAAACACCATTTGCTCGCAAGCAGCCACAGCTTGTGCTCCATCGTACATTTGAGTAAAGCGAACGCCAAGCTTTTCGAGCCATTTCGATAGTACTCGCTGCAACACTACGTTATCCTCAACGATTAGGCAGTGACAACCCTGTGCCTCATTTTTGAGGACAAGCACGGTAGATTCTGCTGCCATGGTATTCGGAGGCCGACCTGTGATAAAGATGAGGCGAAGTGAGCGCGTGGATTTGACAGAGCGAAGATGCAATGGAAGTCCACATACCACCAAACAGCGGTTCTTCAAAAGGCGCCGCCATTAGACGTTCCCGACCAAATTTGATCCGAACTTTCACTACTTGATGATGCTTTAGGATGACGGAATTGATGGCTGTTGTGCAAACAACATTCGCCAAATAGAGTTGACAGCTAAGGTAGCGCCGACCGAATAAAATCACCTTTCCGGTCGCTCGCACGGTCCGCTTTGCATGTGCATCGAAATCGGACTATCTTCCAGAAGCTACAGTGACGTCATCGTAAATGTGATCGGCGTAATGCATTCGTTTTGCCGTTCTGTTGTTGAGTTTAAGATAGATTCTGGCTGCTTTTCCGGCAACTTTCCGGATGATGCTGGATACGTGTGGGGATTTCACAATTCCTCGGGAAAGCTCGAGCTTTCGGGCCCAACAACAACATTTTGGGAGACTAAGTGTCGCTGAATCGAAGAATGTCGTAAATAATGACATTTTTTCACGAGTCACCACCACCATGTCTGAGAATAGAGCAAATACACAACCAACCTCGTGCTCGACGGAGTGGTTTATGATGATGTATTCGCCGTTATCGTATTCTCGCCAAGAGCGCTGATTCATCATGAAATGATATGTTGCTTGCTTTATATACAACTACTGTTTTATGTCAGCATGTGTCCCTGCTCAACAATTATAATAGAAAATTTAGGAAATGAGCGGGTCTTTGCATTTTATATCTATTGATTCATCCGGGAAATATTCCTTTATTGATACCTGTAACCCACTTTCAGCAATGGCCAAATATATGAGTAGTTATGTATGCATGTATATGTGATTTACACATCACATAAATTTTGAAATGACGAACATCACCATTGACATCATCGCACTTTCAGATTCATATGGGTTCTTTCGCAGCAGAAGCGATGATCTAACAAACGGAACGCAGTAATGAGCCGATTCAATGGAGAAGGCCTGTCAACGAAAGCCTCCAGAAATATCGAAGGAACTGAGCGAACCTCCTCACCCAAGTCATTTATGTCACCACTGTGTGCATTTCTCATTGAGAAACGAAAAGAAACATTTGGAATGAAGTGCGTATGCACATAATGAATTACGCAAATAGTCGACAATTGAGTACAATTTGAGGTAAGAATGACTGTAATATATAGCCAGCCGGCAGCACACGTTGGGGGGGGTATGTGACATATATATATATATATATATGTTGTGCGTGTGCATTATGAAAACATATATGAATTAACTTATATTTATATATACCACACAGCTTCAGGATTGGGGATCGACGCAGCTACTGCGAGACACACTGGACCTTTTGAACTCAAACACCTGAAGTATTATTTCTGTGCTTTTTATGGAGATGTAGGAATCAAATCAGTGTCTTAGGCGCTCTGCTTCGCCCATGGACTACATAGTGTGTGTTTTAGAGAACGAGAGACAGAGAGAGAGAGAGAGAGAGAGAGAGAGAGAGAGAGAGAGAGAGAGAGAGAGAGAGAG
>CALSCR010000894.1:0-53951 GCA_943704495.1 Pigoraptor chileana
GGGGGGAGGGAGGAAGAGGAAGAAGGAATGAAATTTAATGCGGACTCATCACATAAGATAACAAGCACAAAGCGACAAGATCAATTAGCACACAACACACCCATCCAACCACACACACACATATATATACACACACAGACAGATGGGGCAATGTAAAAAAGCAAATAACAAAACGAAAGGGCTATACCTCAGTGAAATTCCAAGCATGAAATCGCATGTGCGTGCCAACGATGCCCTGAAAGATGAGAGAGATGACAATATATTAGACGTAATGAAGAAGAAGAGGGAATGCAATCCGTGGAATGCATCGCTTCGAACAGAATAAAACAATTTCATATTTGCTCACTCTGTTTGACTTTTCGCGGCCAAGTTGCACGTCCATCCAGTTGCAATCAAGGGGCTCAACGACACGCACATCGTACCCGACAGCCCTCAGCGCATCCTGAGTGAGCGATCGGGAGGCGGGTTAGGATTCGTAGCCCCAAACCAGTACAATTGGCGCGCCAGTAGCAATAACCAGCTACACATCAAATAGAATTCGTAAAGCGTCTAAAACACACGAAGCTTGCAAAACTTACCCTTCCGTCTTCGCTCACGCCGTCCGTAACGAGCGCAATCATGTCGTGGATGCACGAAAACTTCTTGAGAACGTATGAAAGGGCGACCGATGGAATCACAAAATTGTCGTTAATCATGGCCGTCAGCCAGCCGCGCCTTCCGTTCTTTGTTGTGTGCGGCGAAACAGTGGCGCAAGAAGCTTCGTTGTACTTTTCCTGCAATTCGTGCAGCCTCCACTGCGCATCCACAGACACGAGCTCATCTTCGCGGAGACGATCACTATCCGTGCCGGCCATCCATAAGACAAAGGACCCTCGGGAGCGGATTTCACGCACAAGCACTGGATGGAAGGCAAGGTACAGTATTGCCAGAAGCAGCACAACTGCAGCTAACATATACCCCCGGCGATTGCCGACGGTTGCTGCGACGGACATCTCGGTGGCGCGACGTCGCGGCCAACCTAGCAGGGCTGATGATGAAGTGTCAAGCGAAACACAAGATGGACGCGTCCCGACGTCAGATGAAATGAGGCGGGTGAGATCGCAAATCTCAAAAAGTGTGGCGACTATGCGACGCAACAGCGACTGTAGCGGCCTCTGTGTTATTGCGCGCGTCGAAAGTCGCAGTCGCATGGACGTCGCCCGCGGGGCAAGGGGCAATCAGAGAAACGGCAATGGCGCAGCACAACGACACACCATCATTACGAGCCGACAACAAAGTGCATTGGACCCGATTTGCCGTGAACAGAATCTCCAATTCAAATCAACCATACATATTACCGCCCTGATCTGTTTGTTGCGCAACTTTCTTGGCACCCTTTAAATCAATGAATTGATTACTACCGTAGACTGGATACGTCTGATGGACTGACGCGGCCACCGCAACGGGCTGGCGGACAGGTCACGTGTGCCCACGAGATCGTTCAAACCCAGTTTAATGCAGATCAATAGGCGAAAAATCCAGAGGAAATGGCCGCATTCCCAATTTAAACTCATCGAGTGTCACAGATTGAGTCCTTACTATCGGTTCCCGCCAAAAAAAAAAAGAACTGTCATCAAGCACACACTTTTGTAACGCGTAACCGTCAATCTGCCTGTTAGTTGTGTCTGTTCATCTTCAATGTTCTTTGTATAAGAAGTCCAGTCCGATTGTGCTCTTCTATGCTTGAGCCCCAATGCATCTCCCTCATCCTATTTTCCCCCAAAAACAGACCGTCTCGCATTTCGATTTCACTCAGTGGGTTTTCATTCTGTTCTAGAATCCACTTGACTTTTGTTGGTCAGTGAGTACAGGCCGGCGGATGACCTCAGTAGAGGGCGCAAAAGGCTCACGTGCGATTTCGCTGCGGATGTCGATTCGCACGGCATAGTCCGTCTATAATAACAACCACTCTCCTGGTTGTTTTTGTTTGAAGCCTGAGGTTCAAGTGGATCTCAGCCTTGTGCGTGACGAAAATGGCAGGGCAGATGGATTTCGACGCCGAATCACTACAGAAAGCGTACGGTGCGCTTGAAACTATTGCTGCTGTCCATGAAAAGGTGTGTGTGTGTGTGTGTGTGTGTTGTGTGTGTTTGTATGTGTGCATGCTTCATCGTGTTTCGTCAATGGTGGATGTGTGTTACAACCCACATTGTTAGAAACAAAAGCCATTGTGTGTCAGTGCTGCGATCTGACGCTTTGTGTGTTTCTGTCTGCCTTCCAAATAGAACGGCGACATTGCGAGCGCTGTACAGTGCCTTCACGCGATCCTCCAATCCAATCCCCCCGCACGATTGGAGGCGCGCATAAGGTATTGATACCGTCACTTCACACATAGCTGAATTGGGCTCTCGCATTGACCCTCGGCATGTGACATGCATGTGATCGCACTAACACACACACACACACACACACACATTACGCACGCACACACAAACACAACCTGTCTACGTGCACCTACTTTGCCCTTCTTTCTCATGCATCTCAACCCTATTTCTTGCTGTTGCGATCCCGTATTGCGTGTGATGCGGCAGGTGTGACATTGGCATGCTTCTTGCGCGGTACACGACGGATCTTTCCGAGGCGCGCCGTCATTTTGAACGGCTGGCAGTGCTGTCAAAGTCGACCTCTGGCATCGAGGAGCACAGGTTCAGGGCCGCAATGGCTCTATGTGACATATACATGCTCCAGTCCAATACGGACTTTGCTAAGGCGGTGCTGCGGGGCGCTCTATCCGAGTGCGCGAGGTCGGTAGGATGTTCCAATGTGACGGCGTTATGTCTGTCCGCAGCTGGCCTGTGTCGCCTCATCTTTGTGGTATGGTTCAGTTTTCTTAGATTTGCGCTGTTTTGCGATTCAGCATTTCATTCTTATCTTCTTCTTCTGCCCTGTGCTTTACACCCACGAACAATTTGCATGTGGGGCTTGTTCTTGTGTTTCTTTATTGACTGCGCAGCAATCCGGCGTGGACGTCTGCGCTTCATTTCAAGCTGGCGGAGGTGTGGGCGGCATGTGGCGATCATTTTCAGGCATTGGATTCCCTCCGATTGGCTGCTGCCGCGGGAAAACTGTTGCCTAACGGAGCACCGCAGTTCAGTGTAAGTGTTTATTTGCCTAACTTTTTTTGCTTTTCATTGCTGTGAATCGAACAACCGCCGTTGAGGGACACAACATACACTGGCATCGCAAATTGTGCTGGTCACTCTATGCCCCCGAATTCTTCTTTTCGTTGATTTCTTTATGTGCATATCGTCGTATGAAAATCACAGGCTGTCGTGCTTTTGTCACAAGCTCAGCTGCTGCTCACTCATCCATCCGATGGCGCCGCCGCTGGGATTGTATCGGATGGATCAATGCTCTCGTTTGAGGGATGCCTTGCGGAAGTAGAGCGGCTGTTTACAGCGCACGAGTCGGGCGACGCTACCTGGGTTGGGCTGCGTGCGTTTGGCTTTGTTTTGAGTGCCACTCGCTTGCTCGAGGAGGGAAACAACAAGGTAAGACCTGCGACACGAGGCATAGTGCCTGCACTTGATACGATAGAGATGGCTATGATAGATTATCTCTGTTTCTGTGTGAAGATGGCGGGAAATGTTTGCTTCATTGCACATAGCGTTTGTTTTTTAATCGTTGTTTGTGATTTGTGCGTGTGTGTTTTACCCTTTGTGCAGGAAGCGGCAAACGCAATCAGGTCGTTGCAACAGTCGATTAAACAGTTGGGCAGCGGTAAACTTAAAGAGACCCCCAGCATTCAACAGACGGACGTTCTGACGAAATGGACCCATCCGCAGATTCTGCTGACACTGACATACTTTTTGTCAATCATTGTTGCTGAGGCCAATGGAGATCGCCAGCGCGCGGAAACATACACAGAGCGGGCGCTCATTACCGTGTCCTCGCAAATCGACGGTATTTTATCTGGGGTGTCTGGGAATGCATCCGACCTTTGGGACGTGGAGCGCAATGCCGATAAGACGGCAATGTGTGCGGAGATGCTCTCGCAGCTGTCCCTTCACGACCTGCGACACGTTCGCGTGATGTGCGCCGTGCGTGCAGGCGTGCTTGAGCGACAGTGTCTGCGCATGGTGCAGCAGAGTCGGCTGGTGGAGGCCCTCAGTGCCTGCCGATCCGCGCGTGCCTCTGTCTCACTGTTTCCCGCCGTCGTCATGCGACAGGCTCCCATGATCCATCTGCTCGTCGGCATTGTCCTTCTTGCAAGCGGCGCATACACACAGGCAATCGAATCGTTTCGTGTTGCCATTGAATTGCACAATGCGATTCGAAAGGGCGTCGCATCATCATCCTCTGAAGGTTCCTCGTCGAACGGGGACTTTGTTTTCCTCGCTCGCCTCTGCCTTGCAACATCCCTGAATGAAATTGTATCGCGGGCGCTGAGTGCAAGCGGCATTGCGGGGTTGCCTAAGGAAGCCGATGCAGAGCTCCGCAGCACGCTGTCGTGGATGTCGGAGGAGAGGTCCAGCGGTCGATGGCATTCGCGCGTAATTCGAATTGCTTACGACCTCATGATGGCAGATAAACTGCTTGACGACCGAGGGGCACTGCCTGAAGCAAAGTGGGTTTGTGTGTGTGTGCTTGTGCGTCCTACGGCTTGTGAGCATTTCATCTGTTTGTTTGTGCTCTGTCAATGCCTTGTTTTGTGGGTTGTTGCGGCACATGTCTGTTTTTGGTCTCTATACTCTCCCCCTCCTACCGCCTCCTCACCTTCGCTCGTTGCCGGGGCAGTTTGCAGTTGTCCGTCGTATCGCATTTTGTGCTGCTGTTCCGTCCACAATGCTGGAATGTGCCTTTGATTTTTCGATTCCTTATACCGTCATTTGTCATCCCCTGCGTGTGCGATTTTGGATGGTGCAGAGAGGCGCTAACACGGACGCTGATGGACACGGTCGAGTCGCACAAAATCTTGTCAACGGCTGCGCTGTCTTGTCTCGCGCGGTTTTTCATTGAGAGTGACCAAATTGCCAATGCCGAAGAAATGGTAGGATCGATTAGTTCGGTGGCGGCGCAAATCGCAGCGGCCGGATTCCAACTGGCGGCGGCCACACTCCAAGGAGGTTGGTGCGCGGGGGGAGGGGGGGATAAAGGAGTAGAATCAACGAGGTTTTGTTGTTTTATTTTATTTTAGAGTAGAATTGGATGTTGCCAGCGAAATGCTATTTATGATCAAAGCTTCTGGAAACTGCGCTCATGCTAATCTGTCTGAGTCTGCCTGTCTTGCGTGCGGTGCGTGCTTTGCGTGCGTGTCCACACACCGCACATACATACTGCGTGTCAGACTGCAACAAGCGCACGGGGCGGACGGAGGGCGAGTCCAATCTCATCGTGCAGTGGTCTGAGCTGTCAAACACCATTGCGGCATCTGCGGCGGATGCGATGGGCAGCGCACACCTGGCGGCCATCAAGGTGATTGGCGCGTGTGTGCCGATGGATGGGAGAGCACTTGTGTCAAGTTTGGTCACTTTGCATCACTTTGCGTTGCTCTGATTCAGTGCATCATTCGTCGTGTGTTACACGCTGCTGTCAGGCTATGTTTTAACTATCGGACTGTCAGTGTGCATTTCATCCTCTCTCTCTCTGCGTGTCTTGTGGAGTCCATGGTCATAGGCCTATGACACTGACTTGAGTCCTACATCTCTCTGCGTGTCTTGGGCGAAACGACTACGGCGCTGACTTAAATTTGTGCTTGTCTTCATTATCCTCTTCTTGTGTGGTCCTTACTTTCCGCATCTAGAACGGCGCGTCGGATGCGATCGTGGATGCGGATACGTTTTCAAATGCCCTATGCCTCGCGCCTTAAAACACAATCCCACACAGATATAAAGAGGTGAACATACTATAAGCAGACTGCGTTCTTGTCTGTTTTTTGGTGCAAAATCAAACGATTGCACTTGTGTCTCTCTCTCTCCCCCGTTACGCTTCACAAACAGCGGTATTCTGAATTCTGCCTGCATGACACAGATGTGTCAAACAACAGCACGCGCACGAATGCATGCAAGTAATCCGCAAGGGATGTGCGATTGCTTAAAGCAAAACTGCAAACACATCTTGCGACGCCGCATGCCGCAACTTCTTTCTCACCCATCTCTCCTTCATTTCAATGCAAGGCCGTGTGTATGTCAGAGTTAGAGAGCGATGAACACGCAACAGGCCGTCAATCGGTGTTGTCCGCCACGCGTCGGAAGACAGCAAGCAACTTTTCTCCGTTATTCCTTGTAACCTTTTGCGCCTCCTCACTGCTCCCAAACATCTTTGGCACGGCAATGTCGCCCTCCTGTGACGACAAGTGAGGATGTGTGCATGTGATCAGGAGACAAAGAAGATGAATCAGTGTGTGTGTGGTGTGTGTGTGTGTGTGCCCGTGTGCGTCATCAAGGCAGACAACGCAGTGGCGAATCAAAACAAGGGCCATGTCACCAAAACATGACATTCAAGAGGTGTGAGACATCCACCGATAAGACACACATGTGTGCATACACTCACACACTGCGCACACACACCTGCACACCCAGGCATCTACATAATGGTCCGCACGAACATCAATTTGTTGTCACACACTGAACATTCATAACCAGGACGGCAAACCCACTACACGCTAACAACCATCGATACTTCCGGATCACGCACCAGGTCGGCATCTGAAACGCGCTCAAAAAGAGGGTGGCTCTGGATGTGCGAGACCATCCACTCGTGAAGATCACGCACGTCGGTGATTGTGTAGAGGAGGCCGCCCACCGTCAAACAGTACGCATATTCGCAGAGAAGTTCGGAACTGATTTGGTTTGTGTGTGTGTGTGTGTGTATATGTGTGTATGTGTGCGGGTATGTGTGTGTGTGTGTGAAGAGTCCACCAGAGGAAGAAGGTATTTTTTGTTGTGTGTGATGTTAAGAATGTGCTGTTGTGCATCTATAATTGCAGACGAGGGGCAATCCGCACATCCAACATGGGCTCACCTCACAATGCGCCACTTATGCTTCGTCTTTTTAAAGTGTGGATCCGGGAAAAGGAAGAATATCTTTTTCAACTGCACACACACACACACACACACACACATACATACACATACACACACATAGCAAACAGGTTAGGGAATCAACGGATGAATAAGTCAGGACAGTAACTTACCGCCCACGCACACGAGCGACACGGCAGTCAAACGCGCAAACACACGCACGCACACGTACAAAGACACGTACACAGACATACAGACACACACACACACACATACATACCTGTGCTTTTCGGAAGAGATTCGGCATGTATTTCATTGCATTTGTGCGCATGACGGCAATGTTTTGGTAGTCGCCGGGATGTCTCTCGCGGAGGGCAATAATGCGATCACGCACATAGTCACTAACTTTCATGCGGATCTCCATGCCAAGACAGAGTGTGTCGGGGAACAAGCTTCCAAGCTCCACTGGAAAAGAGGTATTATGAGACGGATCAGTCCTCGTGATTGCAAACAAAGCGATGCGCCCACAGTGCCTCACCACCCAAATTGAAGCACAAAATCCTCACGCGGAGCACCCCGACGTAACAGACACCTCTGATGTGATGGTAAGGCGAAGCAAGACAAAATGACGGGCTGCACCAACCGAGAAAACCACCAAAACCGCAGCCAATGTCGGCGATTTCGACCTCCTTTTGGGACGGAACGACAGCGCCGCTGCTGACGTCCGCCGCATCCACCCTCTGTTTCTTGGCAGACGGCTCTTCTCCCTCCCCGCCATCCGCCTTCCTGGGCGTGAAATGCGCGGGGAACAGGGTGGACCAGTCCATCTCGCTCGGCATTATGGGGCTGCATATTAGAACAGTAAAAATATCTTGTCAAACTTCAGGCAGCACATCCAGATGGCGTTTTCGAGTAGAGTAATCTACACTAGAACACAGCAGAATGGGTTTCCATGAGAATGAGAGATCGTAATTGTATGTGTGCGTGTATGCAATGTAATAAAATGTGTACGTGGAATTGGTGTGTGTGCGCATGTGTGCATGTGTGTAAAATAATGTATGAGCACATTTGAATATGTATGTGTGTGCGCATCTACGTCTTACATGTGTGTCGTGTGTTTGTGCGTGTGTGTCATTTTATGCACGTGTGTGCCATGTGGCAACAATTACAGAAAACTCACTATTCAAACGAGTGGTCGTTGTGTGGATTCACATGTGCGCGCTGACGATAGAATCGCTTTTGCGGCAATTCCGCAACGTCCATTCTCAGTGCTGAAAAAACAGTTCTCCTTCCCCACGTGTGCTCAGCTCTCGCACAGACAGCTGCCTTCCTGTCTTTCTTTCACCTCTCACTTAATCAACTAATTCTTATATCACTCTGTTTCTTGGATCTTCTGACGACTAATTAGACAGTTGGGTGTGTTGGTGACGCGGGCTAGGGTTATTGAACAAATTTTAGGGTTGCTCGTACGGTGAAAAAGCTTCACAATTTGTTTTGATGCACAAAAAGATAGAGGAATTGAAAGAGTTTTTGGGAAATGCCACTGTTACAACGGGTTTGCGCAATCGATACGTGCATTGCCAGGGGGTACTCAGTATCCCTGCATTACATGATCATGTGGCACTTGTTATTCACTTTCTTAGCACTAGACAGCAACTCGCACGGCAATCAATCCAACCGCTTCCCTGCCATCAAACGTTATGTCTTTTCCAAACTTTTCCCGCGAATAAAACTCGGCCTTTTCAATCTCAAAGCCCGCGGCGCGATACACGCGCGACAGCACGTCGGGATCCAGGCCGTGAAACTCATTGGGGAGCAGCGTCGGATATCCATCGTAAATTCCCCGCCGATCGGAAATATAGCCAGGGAAGGGATGCCCCTCTTTCTTTCCCTGTTCGTATTGTGGGACGAACTTGAGATAACTTGTCGTGTAGGGCGACAAAGCGGTTATGTACACCTTGCCACCGGGCCGCAAGAGTGCAAAAAGGGCATGCGCAGATCGCTCAATCTGCTCCCCATTGAAGAAGTGAAATACATTGGCAACGCGCACACAATCGAACGACCCCGCAGAGTGTTTTAGAAAGGATGGATCCATGCATACGTCCGGAAAGGGGCCAGGCAACAATTCGAGAAATTGCGATGCGATGTCCGCGCCAAACTCTGCGTCTGCGCGCGAGCGCATTATTTCAAGATGCCTCCCGTCGAGGTCGTTTGCGACAATTTGCGACTGGTGAACGCCGAAAGATGATTGTCTCCGCTGGCGGACAATGTCGAGCAGAGTGTTACCGTAGGCACAACCCACATCGAGAATCTTGCCTGTGCACGACAGCGCGTGCTGCACAAACCGCGCGGACGTATCGTCGTCCTCGGTCCCAATCATGAATCCGTAGCTGTTGAGGGTGGGCGTCAGGAAACCGTTGGCGTAACTTTTAGGCATCTCAAGGGCCGTGGCAATCGCCGTCGGTACTTCGGCCGTGGCCATTCTGAGGTTTGCTTTGCAGTGTCAACTTTGGTTCAGGCTGCCTTATTCGTTGTCAGAATGCCTCCACAGATCACGCCAGTGAGTGAGTGGTGTATTTTACCACTGTGCCAACGACTTTTGTTTTGTGCTGTCCATAACCCTTTATCTGTGACGTGCACAAGAGTATGTGCCTCGTGTTTGTATTTATAAAGTGGCAGCAGTCGGGCCTCCTGAATCCATGTCAGCCATTATTCTTAGTGAGCCACTTCACAACACTGATCACTTTTCGCTGTGTTTGTGTGATGACCACATACGTGCGTCATTACATGCGATGACGCAGAAGTTCAGGAATTTGCCAAACGGACAGAACGGCATCCGAAACAATTTCTGGGGCGGATTAAAGCCCGCTCAATAAATCGCGTGACTATTTTCTCCATATTGTGTGTGAAGACACGCTATCTAGAAGAGTGCTGAGTTGGTGACGCTATTGCGACTGAAGCACAGCACATAGTTGCGCGTCCGCGACACGGGCCGATTCACTCACACGCAGGCTTAATCCTTGAGCGTTGCTTCTACACGGACCGCCACCATGCCGAATGTGTCTGCAGACACCGCCGGCGCAATAGTGTCTCTTGCAACAAGTCAGGACGACCGATTTCCGGCCGACAACATCATTGATGGGTGGGGGTCAAGTGGATGCAGTACTGAATTCGGGCGCGCATATTGCACAGTGCAGCTCGTTGTGTGCGCATGTCATTGTGTTTGGTTTTGGTTCTTATTTCTTGTATATGAATGCGTTTCTGTTGTCGCACATGCAATTCCGCTTATGCATGAACGCGTGCAATTGTCCCTGCGCGAATGGATAGCCGATGGCTCTCTGACTTGCAATGTGCGAGTGGTTGCCGCGATTTGCAGGCAATTCTCCGTAGTGGGGTTGATTGATGTGCGCTCACCGGCATTGCCCGAATGCGTCTTCCTCAAGTGTGTGCTCTTCTGATCCCTCGAACTTCATCCAAACAACAGAAATGAGGCAACATTTTGGCCGACAACTGGAATGTTTCCCCAGGAGTTCATTATCACATTTCCCTCGTCAACGCGCATCAAGAGCATAAAGACATGGACCTGCGACAGTGGGTATATTTATATATTTGCTTTCTTTGAGAGCGAAGATGTGTGAGTGATCGTGGGCATATGTAGCGGACCATTCCCTTTTTCTTACGCCGTATGTTTTGCGTCTGTGCAGTCAAGGATGTTCGAATTGAATACTCGGCGTCAGAGAAACCGCAACAGTTTGAAATGCTTATGGAACTTGGTATGTATGTTTGTGTCTATGGATACGCGCGCGTGTATGTTTGTAATCGGATGTACATTATGTAGCATCGCTTCAATCATTCAGTTTGAGCGTGCGGTACTGAGGACATATGCCCATAGGAATTGGCGTTGGAGTGGCGTTTTTCTGGCTGCACTCGTTCATTGCATTTCAACCGCTTGCGTGGTATAACATTCGACAAAAGACGCTGATTTGGTGCTATCATTACCTTCTGTGTGTTGTGTGTGTGGGTGGGTGTGTATGTGTGCCATCGTGTTGCACAGAATTGGATCACGTGTCAGACCGACTTCAAGTGAAGGAGAACAGGGTGAGCCCACATTTCCCATTGCTATCGTGCCGCTTGTAGGAGTTTTATGGACAAAGTCTCCCAATCCAACTTAGTCGTGCCGTTTGTTCTCATCAGCCTTGCACGCTCGCTTAGTGTGGGAGTCCATTGTGAACCGCAATTGTATCGCGTGCTGTATATATGACCCACTCTCTATAAGTGCAGACAGAGGCTAGCATTTGTGCGGACGAGAAACAATGGCATGCTTTTACCACTCAGTTTTATGCTCAACCAACACCCCGTGCCCTTTCCACGATCGCAGTTCCAATCCGTTGTCGCTAGGCACGTTAAGTTTGTAATTATGGCAGCTTATGAGGACTTTTGCTCTGTACACCGCCTCAACATCGATGGCGAACCCAGCGGCGACCGGGACTGACAGCTATCCGCGACCCGATCTTCTTGATGTGCTTTCCCGATAATTCCGTGTTGTTCTCGACTCCTGCTGCGTTCACATAAACTTGACAGACTATGTTGCCTTTTTATGTGTGTGTGCATCCATTTGTGCTGCTTTGGGCGTTTGCCTTGCTAACCTAAGTGCTGCTATGGCGAGAATTATTCCCATCTTTGAATCTGGTAGGAATAGAATGCTCCCTGGCTCGGATGCCGCCACGCAGCTGCATGTTATTGTGTGTGTGTGTGTGTGTGTGTGTGTGTGTTGATGAATAAGTTTACTCGTCGTACAGGCAGCAACCTTTGTTATGTTAGCAGCTGTTAAGCTGTGGACAATTTGTCGATGTCTGTGGCTCACTGTGTGTCAGTCCGTAATCACGTCATGACAGGTTACCGGCATCTCTGTCAATGGGCAGTCTGTGCAAACTCAGACGCATCATTAGAACACGATTAGTTAGATTGGGTGAGACGACGACGACGCCGCTGTGATGCAAACCAAAGTACTCATGCACGAGTCTGTTTCCTCTGCCTAACTTTCCTGTGGAGTCTTCAGGGGCATATCTCTAAGACATCGCTACTTCTCTCTCTATCCTGGAACACCTCTTAAATTGCCCATAAAGCAGAATGGAAGTGTATTAAGCGCGAAGGAATTCGGTCTGCATCTTCTGTGCCGCAGTCGTTTCTGCTTAATAAGCAGTTGTTATCGCGTCTGTGCACTCGCAAGACAAAAAGCGACCCATGTTCCGGTGGGGTCACCGTTTGGTTGCCGTAGGGACGGCAGAGGCGCCGATAATCCGCTCAATCCTTCGTCCTCCGCATGGTCACCGCCACCTGAGACCCGTCTTTGTCGACGCGTCTCTGCGATTACAATCTCAGGTTGGTATGTGTCGCCCCCGCTGCCACTCGCTGCGCCATCTTCATGTCTCTGCCGCAACACTGCACGGACACGGACACGGGCACGGACACGATGATTACGAGGACGATGCTGCCGGCACTGCACACTCGCGGCAATCACACGAAAGAGGCCCAGCATCTCCTCATGAACACCGGCACCCGAGGGAAAAAGAGCACACGGAGAATGCACAAAACATTACGATCGCCGGCATCGTCGTGAACATTGGACTGACGGGTGCAAAGGGCGTTCTTGGAGTACTGTCAAATTCGTCGGCGCTTGTTGCGGATGCGGCACACAGTTTTTCCGATCTGCTCTCCGATTTTGTGACGTTGTGGGGCGTGCGTCTCTCTCGACGGCCGGCCACGAAGCGCTTTCCGTTTGGCTACGGGCGCTCAGAGTCTGTTGCGGCGTGCGTTGTGTCTTTGATGCTGATGGGGACGGGTGTGGGAATGATAGACCACTGCGTGCGGCTGCTGCTCTCCGGCGAGCTGATGGGGCCCACGGGCATGACTAACTATGCGATTGCGACGGCCGTTGCGTCGATAGTACTCAAGGAGGCTCTGTATCAGAGAACGGCGTGGTTGGCAAAGGGAATGGACAGCTCGGCGCTGCATGCAAATGCGTGGCATCACAGGTGTGTGCGCATCTCTGTCTCTGTCACTGTAGCTGTGTCTGTGTCTGTGTCTGCGTCTGTATCTATGACTCTGTCTCTGTTGTGGAGTCCATGGGCATAGCGCCTAAAACACTGACTTCAATCCTACATATCTCTGTCTCTGTAGTCTTGCCGAGTCCACTTGGGCACAGCGCCTAAGACACTGACTTGAATCCTAAATCTCTGTCAGTCTGTGTCACTGTGTCTGTCAGTCTGTGTCACTGTGTCTGTCCGCCTGTGTCTCTGTCACTGCCACTGCCTGTGGGTATCTGTGGCTCTGTGTCTGTATCTGTGTCAGGGGCATTCGAGTTCTCTGCAGACATCCCTTTTAGGCTTTTAAAACGGAGACCGATTTCTTCCTTGTGATCTCACAAATGCAAGCCCGTGTGCACACATGTGCGTGTGTGTGTGTGTGTTTATATGTGTATCTGTGTGTCTGTGATGCATGCTTCCACAGGACGGATGCTCTGTCGTCGGTGGTGTCACTTGGTGCGCTTGTCGGCCAAAAGTACGGTTTTGCCTTTATTGATCCAGTCGGTGGCGTCATTGTCGCGTGGATCATACTTAAGGCCGGCTATTCCATCGGAAAGTCAAGCTTGCGAGAGCTGCTCGACATGTCGACCGGCACAAGGGTGTGTTGCACTATCTTTGTCTGCGTATTTGTGCATGTCTGTACTCTGAGGCGTGCACGTCTGTCTATCATCAAGGAGTGAGACGCGAGGGAGGGGACACATTGAATAATGCTCACACGAGATCCTTCGTCCCGCCTCCTCTGCAGCTACACCGCGAGCTCGCGCACACAATTCGCGCGGCAAGTGGGGAGCGTGCGTTCCACGAATACCTTCGTGTGAGAAAGGCACGTCTCGAATGGCCCATCCTCTTTTGTATTGCATGTGTTGTGTGTTTCCTGAGTGTGAGCCGTATCATAAGCGATCAGTGGTGCCATCGTATTGTTCGTACATTTCATACCTTCCTATCAATTCTATCAGCTATCAGTCCAGCACACACACACGCACGCACACATGCATGCGCACACGTACACACATGCATGCACACACCTATATATTCTTCACACGCACCGTGCGGCTGTCCCCGATTTTATTTCCCTTGCACGACGTCTTCATTCATCATAGGCTTGTGATATCTTTTTCTCTCTATCAGTGTCTGTCATTGGGGAGTGCGTTGGTATAGCGCCAATGAGACGGCCTTGAATGCTACTTGCCCCTTATGTTGTGCTTAATCCATAGGCATAGCACGTAGCACTGAGCTGAATCGTACACGTTTCTCTGCAGTGTGTAGCGCACGAGACACTGATGCGAGTCCTGCATCGCCTTCTTCCCTCCACTTTTTGCTTCCTGCATTTGACATTTCACCACCGACTGCTGATGTGGGCATCGGTGAGCACAGGTCGGGCCACACCACTTTGTCAGCGTGCGCATGTGCGTGGATGGCACCACGACTGCGTCTGAGTTTGAAGGACTGTGTGACAGGGTGCGGAGAGACATTTGCGCGCAGCTGCCGAGTGCTCGGGAGGTCGTCATCGAACTGTCGACACATGCACGCCCCGGCCATCACGATCACGTGCGGGCAGGGGACGTCCAAAGTCACGTGCGTCGTGATAGGGACGACGAAGGGCACAATGCGGCGTGATGGATTGATGGATTGCCAAGAAGCAATGAATGATCCCTTGTCGCGCACGGTGCACTGATAAAATTTCCATGTTTGATATGTGTGTGCGTGTACTTATGTGTGTATATGTATGTGTCGTGGCATATGTATGTGTCGTGGCATGAAAGATCCAAATTACGAGGGCCAACTTCTGGGTCCCATTGTCTTCATTTGTGACGCTAATTTGTGAAGACATGCATATACACACACACACACACACACACACAGATACAGCAAAATAGACAGCACGCACGCACACTGCGCAGCCACGCACACACACGCACGCAAAGCCGACCGCACTACGCTAAGCTCTTTGAGAGGAGCCGTTTGTAATTAGCTCAGCCCATCAACTCGACGCGCCGCCAGCACTGGAGCCTTCCCTGACGTCCTTGCGGCAGACGGGACAATTTCCGTGCTGCCCGTGAACAAAGGCCATTCGTGCGAATGAAGAAAATAAATATGAAAAAGGTACTATAGAGTTACAAGGCACAAGCGGATTGGGATTTTCACAGCTGTTGTCGTGAAAGCAAAGCACGCACAAGAGCAGCAGCGATAGGGCAGACGCACCATTTTGAGCCATGGGATGACGCAATCAGCGTGGAATTTGTGCATGCAGTTTGGAAGCTGTGTGGCTGTGCTCGCCAGCGCAAAGGCCTCCTTACAGACCGCACACTCGAGCCCTTGCTCTGCGACACACACAAAATCAGAGAATGCATATTTTCGCGTGTGTGGATTCAGCGCATGTCGGCCATTGCAAACCTCTTTTGCTACACACAAGGACAGTGGATGTGTGCATGTGAGTGTGCGTGTGCAGATATACGGAACAACAACAACTAAGTCATTGCGCTCAATCCCCTTCGATCGCATTCCCAATGGATTGCCATTCCACCACCATAATATGTTGGCCGTGTTTTTCTGCGCTGTCCCACCCCAACTCGAACTCCCACTCCCACTCCCACTCCCACTTTCGACGGTCCATCTCAACTTAAGCATTCAACTGAAATGACATTTGCAAAGCACAAGCAAGCATAGAGGCGCGCACACACCCGTGTCGTCCTTTGAGATTGATATTGTCGGAAGTGACGCAATGATGTCGTCAGAAGCGGGTGGGACGCCCTGTCCCGCGGTCTGTTCCATGAGGCGCGAAATGATCTCATCAAAGCTTCTCTGTCCCCACACGTAGTTGCCGGGATCGGAATTGAGAAACGGAGGTCTGCGCGCATGTATATATATATATATATATATATATATGTGTGTGTGTGTGTGTGTGTGTGTGTGTGTGTGTGTGTGTGTGTAAAAACCAAAAGAAAGGACATGGTCATGGCCATACTGGCGTATCAGAAATGGCGTGGATAGCGCAGTGCGACTGAAATAAATGCTAAACACATGAGGGTGCAAGTCAGTGTATGCCGTGGACTTTCCAACGACGAACAAAGAATGCAATCAACCAGATCGGCTGGATGTCACACCAAGTAATTAAAGCGCGACTGCGACCGACTCATGCAACCCACATTCCAAACCCAGAGAGACCCGCGTTGATGCCAGGTTGTACGATCTGCTGCAGTAGACTACATGACAAAAGAGGACACAAGAGTGACAAGAAGGAGCAGTTGTGTTAATGCGTGCCGTTGCTGTAGACACGTCGTGCGTACCACAAACACACACATACACATTTTCACTCACACACTACACACTCACGCACTCACGACAACGACCACGCAACACACATAATCTTGCTGGCACAGCAACATCACAAACGGCGCCAAATTGACAAACACAGCCATGCGAATGGGTAGCGGCACACGCAATCAACCCACGCGAGTACATGCGCGGGCATGCCAGGCACCGCATCATCGCCGGCGTCCATTCCGTCCTCATTGTACGCGCCATCTTCGGCATCGCCCTCGGTGGGATGCGCGTGACCCACAAATGCAGCACCCGCTCCAGGCCCATCGTGCCCCGCCGGTCGCAGCATCATTGTGATGAGATTCTGCATAAACTGATTGAGCGCTATGCCTTGCGAGCCGTCGTCGATGTTCACCTGTCCACGCCTGCGCAGATCAAAGCGGATAGTGTCAAACAGACAGAACCAATACGACGAACATGTCAGGGGCCCCACTTCCCCGATAGCTTACATTGCATGGGCGTGCATGCCTGCATAACCGGAATGTGGGAAGATGCAGAGCAGATGACCACATAATACCCTCATTTGCTCCACACCAAGTTGAAGCAAGGGCCACTCACTGTGGTTCCCGCAAGTTCTCAAGCTCTTCTGAGCCATCCTCGACCTCCTCCACAAATTCGCCGCCGCATTGGGCGCATGCAAGAGATCCCGTGTCGCCCCGTCGCACTTCCACAGTATCGTTACACGCGTGGCAGAAGTAACGCACGCCCGCTTCATCCGCCATGCTTCTCTTTCAGCAGACGAGCCCGTCGTGCAATCTAGCACTCAGATAATAGCCCTCGCCAAACCACCCGTCTGTCCTAAAGCGGTCCCAAAAACAGAGAGTTGCACCCTTCCAAGTCGCGCGACTGCCTTTCTACAGAAATATGCAGAGTGCAGTGTGAGCATCGCAGCCTATTAGCGATAAGGAACAGCGAAAATGAACAAAGGCCCTGTTGGAAAAGCACAGCCCTGCGATCCCTCGTTACTCCGACGAGTGAGTGATAGAAACAGCACTAACAGGCAGTTCACCATGAAGCTTGAGATCACCTCCCACGCGCACGCATACCTTTGCAGCTTCCTTGCTTTGTTTGTTCAGACTGTGATCGGCATTAACTTAGAGTGTGCAGATCTTTCATGCAAACAAAGCGTAATTGGAATGGCGTCAGCACAAATCCGCGAGTGAACCAAGCCGTACGAGAAGCACAAGTTGGGGAAGTAACCATCTCAACACTCACTCCAATGCATGGCCAGGCAATTGAGAGCACTCCTCACTTGTGTCCATGCAAGTGGCGTAACAACAACGGGTGCACGTGCATCAGCGACAGATAAAATCACCTGGAAGGGCAGTGAAGAAATATACTCATCAGTGCGTTGTGTCATCTTTGAGGACGTCAGCGTTTACGATTTCATTTTTACGATGCGTGGCCAAACCCCGCTTTTCCGATGATCTTTTTTCCGACGGTCCACACGGCAACGGTAAACAACGTGACAGCCGGTTGATGGGCGCACCATTATACTCCACTGAGATGCACCTGCCGGTTCAAAGAATCGGTGCAAAAAAGAAGTTCCAAGAGGAGGAGACTTTTCATCTCACACGTTTGGTGTGCCGCTCCATAAAAACTGTAATTGTTTGGTTGACGTGTTGATCGTCTCTTGAACAAAGATGGCGTCGCCCGCCAAAGTGTCCCTCGTGGAAGAGAAGGATCAACTCCAGGGACTCAATGTCCGTCTTGAAGTCCTGATTCAGAGGCAACGGGAGCAGCAGGTGCGTGTGCGTGGCATGTGCGTGTGCGTGTGCGTGTGGTCGTGTGGATTTGTCGCAGGGATGCAGAGTCCTCCACACCAGATTTATTGGTTTTATTGGTGTGGCTAATAATTGACTGGCACACACGACCACCAAATAGGAGCGCATCAACTTCCTGGAAAATGAGAATGCGAAACAGCGCGAATCCCACCGTATTGAACTGGAGACTGTTCGGCGCATGTTTGAGGGAGAGCTTTCGGATGCGAGGCAAGTTGTTGTTGAATTGTGGATCCAATTGGATCATGTGTCCTTCGCCGAAAGAGTCCCATCTACTCGTTGCATTTTTAAATTTCACAGTCGCGAGGCATAGTAAAATGTGTTTTCTCTCCGCATCTGACGCCGATTTCATGCTGACACACATTTACTGTGCATCACACACACAGGCGCCTTATCGACGAGACTGCCAAGGCCAAGGCCCAGGAACAGCTGAACAGTGAACGCAACGCCGGTCGCTCTGAGGAACTGGCAAAGAAGGTCGCCGAACTGACCACAATTCGAGCGGATCACGAGGAGCGACTGGAGCGGTTTTCCCGCGAGCGTGCTGTGCGGGATGCAGAGCTGCGTCGGGTCAAGGAGGAGTGCGAGACGCAGCTCAAGGCCATCTACACGCTTCGTCTAGAGAAAGATGCGCTGTCAAAAACCCTTGAGGCCGTCCGTGGAGAGCTTGAGGCTGAGGCACTCATCCGTGTTGATGTGCAGAATGTGAATCAGAGCCTGCGGGAAGAGCTTGCTTTCAAGACCCAGCTCGCGCAGGAGGAGGTATGTCGCTGTGTGTTACGTTGTTGAAAGTGCTCGACACATTCGAGCTGAAAGGAGAATGAATGAAAAATGCGTGATGGGAAATAGGAGTGCATGTGCTCTGAATCCTACCTGTATATTGTGCCTGTTTGTGCTTAACCGAACCTCCATTGTCTATATCCACGGCCTCTCGACCTGCACACACACACACACTCTCATACTCACACACACACACACACGTGCAGCTGCGCAAGGCCAAGGAGGAGCTGGAGACGTCGTTTGTCGAGAGGGACAATTTGATTCGTCGGCTGAAGCGGGAATTCAACGAAAAGCTCTCCGATGCATTGGCTGAGTGTCGCGAACAGGCCGAGATTGAGTCTGCAAGGTGCGGATGTGCCGCTTTCTTGTTCCTCCTTTCATCTGGAAACTTACACGTCCTACGCATGGGGAAAATTGAATGCGTGCATTTTCATGGTTGAGAAGAAACGAAATGGTTGTGTCGTCTGTTCGCCGAGAGTTTGTCAGCCTCAAACCAAACCATCTCTGGGCAACCACATCATCACACACACTTGTCCATGCAACTTGTGCGTCCTCCAGGTACCGCGAGGAAATTGAGACAAAGTACAAGGAGCGGATCGATATCCTGCGCGCCCAAGCCGAGCGCGATGCGGCCATCTTGGGCTCGGTCAAGCAGGAGAACATTGGTCTTGTCTCTGAGTTGGAGGGCACGCGGTCCGAGCTGTCGACTGCTCGCAGCCGCCTCCAGGTGCACGAGGAGCGCATCCACACACTGCAGGTGGGTGTGCGTGTGTGGTTGCACATGTGTGCATGGTGCGGGTTCAATGTGGGCCTTTTTCGATGGAAAGTTGTTTGGTTCATTGGTTTAAAACAATTTTGTTTTCTTTTTTTGAATGTGCTATTCAAAGTGCAAACAGCCATTATTGACTTGTGTTTGTTTTTTGTATTTTATTTTGTGTGTGTGTGTGTGTGCTTGTGTATTTGCAGGTTGAAGTTTCACGCATCCGCGAGACGTCGGAATCCGCCATCCGCCACAAGGAGTCTCTTGTGCAGGCGGCGCAGAAGCAGCTGCTGGAGAAGGAAGGCGACTACGATGATCTCCTGGGCATCAAAATGCAACTGGACTCTGAAATTGCGCAGTACAGGTATTTGGCTCTGTTACATTGTACCTACTGTACGGTATGACTCGTTGTTGGTCTGGTCTGTTAATATCTTGTGCTTCTTGGAATTCTCTTTTTTTGTCTCATTATCTTATGAAATGGCCATGCGCATGTTAACCTTTTAATGCTTCTGTGTCATTGTTTGTTGTATTTTCTGTTTGTGTTTTGTTTGTTTGTTTTCTTCTTCTTTTGTGTGCGTTGTTGGTTTTGTCTCTGTCGTGTCGTATTCATATCACAGGTCACTGCTGGAGGGCGAGGAAGCCCGGCTCGGATTGTCCCCTGCAAGCGAGCGCCGCCGCCGTCCTGCTGCCTCACCTGGCTCTCCATTTTCGTCCCGCAAACGTCAGCGTGTTGCAGAGACGGTGTTGCGTGCTGTCACGGTCAAGACGGGCGATGTGGTCATTCAGGTGGGCACATTGCATCTTGTTTTCTTGTTTTGATTAATGCGCTGACAAAAGAGTGTTGTGTTTTGTTTTATTTGTGTACTTGTTATTTACTTTTCTTTGTTGCATATTTTTGTATGTGTAGGATGTCGATCGCAACGGTGAATTTGTGCGTCTGTCGAATCCGACAGACAAGGATATCAACCTTGGTGGATGGACGATCAAGAATGTTGCGGATGGAAAGGCCGTTGCGCACAAATTCTCCTCAAAGCAGACGCTCACGGCGGGCCAGTCCCTGACTGTGTGGACTCCCAAGGTGCGTGCTCGCGTGTATGCACTGTGTATGTTTGTGTGTATGCACTGTGTGTGTGTGTGTGTGTGTGTACCGTGCTTCTGCCACAATGGCGCAAGAAATGCGAACAAAGTGATTGAACGCTTCCCTTCTGCTCAAATTGGCACAAATTGACTTGAATTGACTTGAATTGCCGCGCACAGGGAAAGGGGAAGGCCAAGACAGGAGAGCCCGTGTGGCGGTCTCAGCCGATCTTTGAGAAGAGTGGTGCACAGGTGTGTGTGTGTGTCTGCGTGCTGCAGTGCGTATGTGTGGGATGTGCTTTCACTATCTATTCTCGTGCCCTTACCTGAAATTTTTTGTGCTCTCCGTCCCTCTCTCTCTCTTTACTTCCCTTCACATGCAGCTTGTTCTTCAAAACGAGGAGAATGAGGTTGTCACGCAAGCGGAGGTCCGTGAATTTGAGGAGGAAGTGGCTGCTGCCAGTGGCGACGGCAACAACTGCGTCATCTCGTGAGAGAGGAGACGTTCTGTTTTTGTCGCCTCCAAGTCCGATTCGTGCATGTTCGCTCTTTTCTTTCGCTTGCTGGTTCCTTTTTGTATGTCAATGTGTCGTGTGCAATTAAGCCCATGATTGAAATGAATGATCTTGGAGATTTGCTTGTAGCATTGTGTGTAACAAAAAGCAACAAAAAAAGTGTGGGTGGATCACGTGCTTATGAGTCCACCCTATGTGCAGCTCAACCCATTTGAACTAACATGAACCCACCAAAGTTATGGGAATTGGGGGATAATTTCAAATCAATGCCCCCGAGCAAGTACGCAGTGAAAGTGGCCAATGGCGACAGAGCCCTTGTGATGCACGATACTCTTTGGCTTGCGGCCACGGTGTGTGCGTGACTGTGTGTGTGTGCGTGTGTGTGTGTGGCGTGTGTGAGTGTGTCGTGTGTGTGTGGCGGACGTGACGCTGTCGACGCCGGACACATTGGCATTGCGCGTGCGCCTTCGGTTGTGTAACAATAGTCGGAGCTCTCTCTCCCATCGACACGCGTGGAAGGTTCCATCGTTCCATACTGCACCACCCCGCACATAAAAAGCCAGAAGTTGCAAAGCAATTTGCATCTTTATCCGTTCACTTGGTAAGTTTGCTCAATGTGCTCTGTCTGAACCACCCTGAAGTTCTTCCTCCCTCTCCCTTATTACAGCAACGCAGTGCAAGTTAATCCACTGTTTGCATGAATTCTGTTTTTCCCGATCGTAGTTCTTTTTAAAGTTGTTACGTTTTTGACGGAGTGTGCGAGAATGACGTCTGTTTGGACTGCCGATGCCGATGGCGAGGTCAAGCTGCGCACGGCTGAGACCGGGCCTCTTGCTGAAACGTGGGTGCAAGCAAAGCACGTGTGAAACGGCCGCACATTGTTAAGAGCAGAAAAATGTATTGCGGGGGGGGTTTCTTTTTACATGTCTTGGTGGCAACTTCCTGTCGGCAATAGATGTAGCGACTGTTCCACTTGCGTTTCTGGTTGAGGCTTGTGGTGCTTGCGCCTACATCTCATCACTGCTGTACTTTCTACTCTGCCCGTGGAGTCGAGCGAGTCTCTGGTCATTGATTTGCTCGGTCGGCATCTGCATCTGCGTCTGCGTGTTGTCTGCTTGTTGTCATCCAGGCCCGTCACCATCCACGATGTGTTCCAGCGATCGCTTGAGCGCGCCCCCGAGAGGGAGGCCATGAAGGTCAAGCGCAACGGCGTTTGGCAATCCTGGACATACCAGCAGTACTATGACGACTGCCGCACCGCCGGAAAGGCCATGATTAAGGTGTGTATGCATGTTTGTCTTGTGGATTTTGTTCATGCATGTAATGAATATGGGTATGTATGCGGAGAGCACAGTGAGAAAGTGCTCATATTTGCCTGAAAATTGTGGACGACGACTCTGCATTTCATTATATTTCAATTTACTGATCACTATTTTAAATGTCTATGCTTACACACACACTCTACATACGCACGCACACACGCTTGTGTTGGATGTATTGGCAAGCGCAGCTGGGTCTCCAGCCCTACCACGGAGTTGGCATCCTGGGCTTCAACTCGCCCGAATGGTTCATTGCTGACATTGGATCGATCTTCGCACTCGGTTTCGCCGCCGGCATCTACACGACCAACAACCCCGAGGCGTGTGCGTTTGTGGCGGCCGACTGCCAGGCTAACATTATTGTCGTCGAGGACGACAAGCAGCTGCAGAAGATCCTCCAGGTACGTTGTGTGTTTGTATGAGCATAATAAAATCCCCGCGCGCCTCCTGTATGCATGTGTATTGTGCATGTATGTGTTTGTGTGTGTTGGGCCGATGGCGGTAATGTGTGCTTGTATGATGCTGCGTGTCTTTATGTGCCTACTCTTCGTGCACATTTTCACACACACACACATTAACACACGCACACGCACACGCACTCACACAGGTTCGCAGCGAGCTTCCCCACCTCCGCGCAATCGTTCAGTACAACGGCACTCCCGCCAAGGCTGATGATGTCTACTCGGTGGGTGGACGGTTTCTCCCTCCATTCTCTCCCTTGTGTTTGTTTCTACTCGGATCGTCTGTGGAAGTAGTGCTTCGCCCATTGCAGTGGGATGTTTGCGTTGATGACAAGGACGCCGCGTCCTTGTTTTCACATACAAGTCATAGCTTTGCTAAATGGATCTTGTTTGTTTTCATTTGTGGTGTATTTGTTGTGTGTGCCTGTGTTGTGTGTTGTGTGTTGTGTGTTGTGTGAGCGCAGTGGGACCAGTTTATGGAGATTGGTCGCCAGCAGAGTGACGATGAGATTAACAAGCGCATTGCTCAGCTCAAGCCCAACAAGTGCTGCACTCTGATCTACACATCCGGCACCACCGGCAACCCCAAGGGTGCGTGTGTGCACCTCCGCATGACAGTGCATCCGACTGCATGCAGTCTGTCGCGATGTCTGTTTGATGTCTCGCTGTTTCGAGTGTTTCTTTTTGTGATCATTTTTCGAATATGTTTGTTTTCCGTTTGTATCATACGCTATCGTTGAGAAAATCGTTATTTATTGGTCTGTTATTATTGTGCCGAGTGAATCAATTGCGACTGGTTTTGAGATTCATGGGTCACTTAAGCGCAATTCGGTTGCTACGTTACGAAATGTGTAACGTTTAACTTTATTGGCGTTTATTATGCATCACTTCATTGCAGGTGTCATGATCAGCCACGACAACGTCACGTGGACTGCCCATCGCGTCGCATCCATGGCTAAGCTCCAGGACGATGAGCATGGTACGTGCTGTCTGAATGTATGTCTCTGTGTATATGAATGTGTGTGTGTATAATTTTATGTTGCAATGAGCATGGGCACACCCTTGTGTGTCTTTGTCTATCATTGTCTTATCCACGGCATTCGCTGCTGCTCCTCTTTCTTAATCTTGTTTCTCTCCCTCTCTCTGCCTCACTCTGCTGCGTGGATTCGCATCCGCCGCAGTCGTCAGCTATCTGCCCCTCAGCCACATTGCCGCGCAGATGCTCGACATCCATACGCCACTGACATATGCCGCGACCGTCTGGTTTGCGCAGCCCGATGCCCTCAAGGTGCGCTTGCCCGCTTTGTCGTTGTCTCTGCGTTGTATTGGAATTTTTGTCTGATGAGGTGGCACTGTAATGAGGAAATGTGCATTGGTTGGTCAAGTCTCTAGCTGACTCACAATCTTGTGTGGTGTTTATTACTTTTTTCTTTTGCACCGTGTGCTGACCCACTGCATGCACACTTTTTCAATTCACACTCCAGGGCACACTTGTGGAGACGCTGAAGGAAGCGCGCCCAACAGTTTTCCTGGGCGTTCCCCGCGTTTGGGAGAAGATTGCCGAGAAGATGCAATCGGTCGGCCGTAGCGTAACTGGAGTGAAGAAGGTGTGCTTTTTATTTATTTGTGGCGTGTGTGTCTTGTCTGTGCGTTTTGTATTTGCATTCAAACTCTTGAGACCACGAACAACAGCGCCGAAACACGCACTCACTCTGCGTCTCTGCGAAATCTGCGTGTTGAAACTGCAATTGGTGTGCAGTCGATTGCCACGTGGGCCAAGGGCGTTGGTCTGCGCGGTAACTATGCGCTCCAGCAGGGCGGATCGGTCCCGTGGGGATGGACGGCCGCCAACTGGATCGTGTTTTTCAACGTGAGTGAAATGTGTATGGGAGACAGGCACATAGGCACATAGGTACATATGAAAGGCACGCAGAGGGTATTAATTCAAGGCGATATCTCTCAATTTCTATGACAGCGACAGAAACTGAGACAGAGTTTGAGAGTGAGAGTGAGATGAGAGAGGTGCGGGGGGGGGGGGGGGGGGTGATTGTTGTCGCATATATAATATAATATATATAATGACGTCAATGCCTGTCGACGCCGCGCATTGATTTCCACGTAGTGATTGCGTCACTGTCGTATGCAGTAGGTCGATGGACGGCACAACGCAGATTGTGTGTTGAATTTGATGTGTCTAACTCTTTCAAATTCAATTTTGACGCATACTCTCACACTACTCAACACAACACAACACAATACAATCGACTGCAACTCGCGCCCTCCGGCCACCTCCAGATCCGCAAGGCCCTTGGTCTGGACCGCTGCCGTATGCAGCTGACTGGCGCCGCCCCCATTGCTAAGGAAACCCACGAGTACTTTCTCTCGATTAACATTCCGCTGTATGAACTGTATGGCATGTCCGAGTCGTGCGGTCCCCAGACGGTCTCTCTTCCCGACGCATACAGGTGTGTGTGTGTGTGTGTGTGTGTGCATTTTGTAAGTTTCGTTCATCTCAGTATTTTGTAGACAATATGGCTGCACTAGAGTAAGCACATTCACACTCACACAACATGATTCCGGTCACGTGCAGGACTGGAAGCGTCGGCAAGACCTTTATTGGCGCCGAGACGAAGATCGACAACCCGGCCGCAGACGGCACTGGCGAGATTCTCTTCAGGGGTCGCCACATTTTCATGGGGTATCTCCGCCAGGTGCGCACACGCCTCGATGTGTAGTTGATTTGTGTGCCTCTTTTTTCCATTCTTTCTTTCTTATTTCCAATTTTTGTTATTGTTTTTATTGTGTGGTTTTTCTGACTCTGTGTTAGCTTTGGGTATTGTGCACGATGTTGCATCTGCAGCCCACTCGTCACGTCGCCCCACTTTTCTTTTTCCGTATCTACATGATTTGGTGTACTGAAGGCTTTGTATTTATTTGTTTATTTTTCCTTCTGTTTCTGTTGTTTCTGTGTGTTTGTGTGCGTGCTTGATTTCATATACAGGCGGTCAAGACAGAGGAGGCATTGGACAAGGATGGATGGCTCCACTCTGGCGATGTCGGTCGCCTTGACAGTGACGGCTTCCTCTTCATTACTGGCCGCATTAAGGGTGTGTGCGACGCCCTATGTTGTCTGGACATGCTGGTGCTATGGTCCTGATAGTTGGTATTGATAGGAAGGAAACTAAGAGTGGCAGCGGCAGCGGTCCGTCGCGTTTGTGTTTGTGTTTGTGCATATGCCTTTTCTTTGGTCGGCCAACTCATCGACCGAAATTATCTACACACACACACATACACACACACACACACACACACACACACACACACACACACACACACACACACACATACACACACACACACACAAACACGGCCACTTCCCGCAGCAGCTGATATTGGGGTCATTGTGTGACTAGAATTTGAAATTGCATGTGAATCATTCTGGTCGCATTGTCACAGGCATGATGAAGGACACGTTGACACTCCGCGCTGTGGGAGTCAATGCCGGCGCCAAAATTATGCTCGTGGGATCAACAGTAAATGACATCATTTCTGTCACGGTGCCGCAAGCCGGCGCGGGTCCGGCCTCGAGCGCAGCGGGTGTGTGGTGCCACGCAGTCTGACTGTTGCCCTCCCCTCCCCTTCCCTCTCCCCTGATGGGGTCGATGATGTGCCAGTTGAATCCCACAACACTCTTGTAGGAGTCCACGGACAACACCCACAGCACCAACAGTGCCCCTGTGCATCCCTTGTCCTTAATGGCGTGTATGCCTTACGTAACGCGTGCTCAATATGTTTGGCTGTAGTTTGTGTGAATGTAATGCATGATATGGGATGTGGTTTGCCATCACAATGTCTCATGTTCTTGGCATGTTTTGCTGTGTGTGCAGCTGCCGCCCCGACGGAGGTGCCCCTATGCGAGCAGACGGTGGGTGACTGTCGGGAGCATTACTTGTGAAATAAGACCATGTGGCGATTTCAACTATGTGGACAGGGCTGTCTCATGTCTGCAGGTACGGAATTCATCGCTGCATGCTGATGTATGTCATCGTGTCGTGTGGGTGTCTTGTGCGTGTTCCTTTCATGCCAACAGGAGCACAAAAAGGTGCTTGATAAGGGCAAACCCGACGATGTCATGCCGGGACGACGCGGCACGAAAGTGAGCGTTGCGTGCGTGGATTCTGTGCCTTTTGTGTGTCTCCAGGTGTTCTGTCCCTGGGTGTGATCTCTTGCCCCGCCACTGTCGTGCACCCCTCAACACATGAAACTGAACCGTGTTTGTGCTTGTGTTTTGGCACTCCCCACTGCATGTGAACACGGCAGGAGTCGCTGCCGCAGACAGCGCTTGTCGGCATACACAACAAGGCAGGGCAGAAGGTCCGCCTGACATTCAAGCTCGAAATGGACCAACTCTGGCTCTCGACTAAGGGTGTGTGCTGTCTTGTGTATGTTGCATGTGTGGCGCGTGTGTGTATATGCCTGCGATTATAGGTGTTAATGTTAGTGTTTGTGCATGTTGTGAGTGTGCGTGCGTGCGTCGAATTTGCCTCAAACGACTGCTTTGTCCTGGTGCACTCGCGTGTGTCTGTGGGGTCATTCCTTCACAGAGCGAACTGAGAAGCTTCCACTGACAAGCATTGGGAAGGTGGTTTCGGAACCGATTAAGGGCGAAGAGGACTATCATATTGTGGTGCGTAGCCCTTGGTTGATTGTGGCGTGGCATTGATTGTTATTCAAACACTTTTGTATATCATGGCAGACTACCTCCCACTTTGTATACCATTGAATAGTCTGATGTCAGTTCAAGCAATGAGCCCCTTTCCTAGCTGTGTTGACTGACACTGTGTGAGTGCACTTTGTGTGTGTGTGTGTGTGTGTGTGTGTGTGTGTGTATTTGTTTGTTTGTTTGTGTGTTTCGCGATTTGTAGGCGCTTCAGCTGGGACCGACAGAAAAGTCACGGTATTGGCTCTACTGGGTGCCCGCACAGTACGTCGACGCAATCAAATTGGCTGTCCTCGGAAACTGGCAGATATGAAGAGCGAGCGGTGCCCCTTTTTTGTTTGTTGCGTATGTTCGTCGGCTGGTTGTGCTTTCTGACATGCATACGTGTGAACAACTACAACAGTTCCCATGCAATTTTACCAGGTCGTGTGTGCTTTTGTCGGGGAGGGGGGGGGGGGGGGGGGGGGGTGCACGTTAGTGCTTGGGCTATTTGTGCATAAGGCAGAGAGTGTGAGAGAGATGTACGAGAAAGAAAGTATGTGTGCGTGTGTACACTACATTATACACGAGGCAGAGGAGATGTAATGATGTTTTATTGATGTTTTGATTGTGCCGACCGAATGACCGACGTTATGGCGAGTGAGTGTGAGGGGGATGTCATGACATGGAATGTAAACGCACACGCACAACTTGCGACGCGCGCACGCAACAAACATACAGTGGAATGTACCATCCCACACAAATCCTTCTTCTTCTTTCTTTCTATCATTCTTTCTCATCGTTCTCTTTGTCCACCTCGTGTCTATGTCGAGGCGCGTCGTCGGAGTCGATTGAGCCACGGTACACGGCTGACTTAGGCGGAGGCCTGCTCCGTCTGGTGAGGCGCAGATCGCGCGCCATCCCGCGGGGGACGGGGCTGTCCATTGCCTCCTGCATGCACGCACGCACCACACGACATCCCGAGACACACAGTTTCCAAAACACAACACACTTGAATAACTGGCATAGGCATATATACAACGAATCAAGGTCACACGCACGCACACACACACACTCGCATGCGCACACGCAATTACAGGGCGTCATCAACTAACCTTCGCGACCACCACGTCCGCGACCACCGCGACCGCCCCGCGAGCCTATACGTTCAGTAAAAGTGTGCGCACGGCGCGAATTCGAAGTCATTCACACAAGTAGTAAACATAGCAGCCCACGGGCGCACGCACCAGCACAGCAAAGCACATACTCAACAACACATTGCGTCTGTATATTCCCAACTGTCACGGTCACTAGTGATGGACAAGCAAACAAAACACAAATGCACACACCTCCACGACGCCTGTCGTCGCCTCCCTCAGATGTGTTGTGGGGCGCGCCCTCTCCATCTTCCCTCGGTGCACCGCCAGGGCCTCGGGGACCCCCGCGCCCACTCCGGGGACCGCCACGACCACCGCGTCCACCGCGTCCACCGCGACCGCCACGGGACTTATCCTTCTCCGACGAGTGCCACTCACCCGCCTCCTCACTCGCAGGCGCCACCTCCTGTGCACCGGGCTGTGTCGACTCGTCCACGCTGGGCTGTGCGTGTGCAGCGGCGCTCTGCTGCGGGGCGGGCGCGGGCGCGGGCGCAGCAACAGCATCCACCTTTGTCTCCGCCACTGCAGCCGCAGCGGGCGCCTCAGTAGGGGCGGCGGAGTCGGCCTTGGGCTGACCCGCAAACGTAGGACTGGCAGCGACGGCCGCAACAATTTCCGCCACGCGGGAGTACTGAACGCCTGGTGCGGCGTCGTCAGAGGACCCCTCCGTGTATTTTTGAATGTGCACGGCGGCCGCCGCAACCGCTGTGGCGCGGTGTGAGCCTGCGGCAGGGCGCGTGGACACGAGCGGGCGGAATGCGTCGATTGCGGCGGCATCGGCGGCACTAAGCACGGGGGAGTCGCCCGCAAGGAGGGCATCGCGGTGCTCGGTCACGTGGTCCAGCACGGCGTGGAGGGACGAAACGGCAACGGCACGTGATGCGGCCGCCTGGCGCTCCTCAATGTGCTTGCGGCGCTGCTGCTTCTTGTTCGACTTGTTCTCCTGTGTGTGTGTGTTGTGTGTGTATGTACGTTGCAATGTGAATGGAAAAGAATGAAAAGCATGAGCATTGAGCCACTTTCATATCCCACAATGATCATTATTGCAGGAAAAGGAAAGGAAGCCAAGCAAATGTGCTGCATGCTCCCAAGCGCATAAACACAGAATACCCACACAGTACACACACATACACACAGCCTCAGCATGCACCACACACACACAGGGGCATACGCACCTCCGACTCGTGGGCCGTGAGCAGCTTGAGGATGGCATTGAGCTCCTTGACAAGCTCCTCCACAACCTCTTTCTTAGCGACGGCCTCCTCCTGGTCCTTCTGCAGCTTCTGTTCGCCCTTGCGCAGAATGTCCTCGTAGTTGTGGATGCGCGCCTGCAATGTTCGTTGTGCAGCCATCATGAAGTAACAGCCCGTTTCGAGTGGACACAATGCGTGACGGCAGTTAACCAAAGTAAAATTGACAGGATCTTGTTTGAGGGGGGGCACTCGAGAAACGAGCGAATGAGTGTCGTGAGTGCAATGTGGCGGGATGATGCCGAGGCTGTCTGCTAAATTGCATACCACAAGTAACGATTCACAAACTACAACAAACATCGCATGTTAATCTGTACAATTAATGCGTTAATCTGCACAATTATAAGCGGAAAAGAAATTTGCAAACAACAGCGCAATACGGGGCTGAAACAGGGCATGCAGCACCGGCACTAACGCCTCCCGGCCGTGTTAACAGCGTGGTGCCAGACGACACGCACCATGCGCTTGTTGAGGGCACGGAGGCGCTTCTGGACAACCTCAATGTACGGGTTTCCCGCGGATGCGCCCTCGGCACCCGACGCAGGGCCCTCGGTCTGCGGCTGCGACACGGCTGTCACCGGCATGTTCGACTAATGGATGGGGTGCTTGGGAGGTGGTTGCAAATTGAATGGGGTTTGAGAGAGAGAAAGGTGCATGCAAGCGGTGTCTAAGTAAAATAAAGTCGCGTGTGAGAGTGCGTTTCCGAGGAAGAGAAGCCGGCAAATGTGAATGGCGTGTGTGTGGTGTGTGTGTGTTGTGTGTGTGTGTGTGTGTGTGGGTGTGCGTATGTGCGTGCATCTTTGATGCAAGCACACATACCGTTGGTGTGTCAGACTGCGCTGCTGTTTCAGACGAGTTTTCTACTTATTCTGCGAAAATCATCAACGACCGCTGTTGTGTATTGGAAATGTACCGGAAATCGTCGTAATTACGAACGGCAGCCCACGCGTTCACAGCGCGTGAGTAGTAGATACCTTACGCGTGATTAAACAGCTGTTGAGTATTGAATAGTCATAGTTTATTGGGCTTCGTGTCAATTTCAGCACAGAATTCTCAAAATACATTAATGGCACATCGCTGGACAGTCATACATACTTTTCGTTAAACCCAACTGACAGCGTTACTCTCCATCAATCATCATCATCGGAAAGCGCTTCCAGTCCCCCATTCTGAGTGCGCACACTTTTGTCCCATTAACGGGCCGGTAGCGCCCACTCTCTCCATCTCCAAACATCCTTACATATATTGTCGCCCGAGTGCCTGCAGTGTGCTGTCAGTCATTTTTTTTCTTCATCTCTTTACCTCTCTGACCACGGAACAGTGACGTCATGCACTCGCAGAGTAACACAGTGAAAATGAATGGTCCCTCATCGTATTGTGCCGCAACAGATGCACACGCAACTTGGTACACAATTGCAAACACACACACCATGCACGCACTCCGTCTCTTATTGAATATTTTCGTGTTGCACATGCATGCAAAGTGTGCTGAGCCGATGTTTGTTTACCGGCGAATCAGCTCATTCGCACTACCGAAAGCGCACAAAAATGCTCAGCAATAGTCATCCCCCAGACTAGTGCATATGTCTTTCACATGAAACGCCACTCCAGTCGTATTCAACTCAACTTTGCACTATAAAAAGCGTAATCGCTGCTGGGGATTCGCCAGGGCTTGTGGAGCCGCCGTGCATTAAATTGAAAACGAGTGGCTTTTTGTGAGAAGAAATCGGGGCAAGACTCAAATTCCGGGAGCGGGTGAACTCGGCGCAATTTAGCGCACCCCATCGACCAATCAGAGCATTTCTGTCAGCGTCCGAGTGTGTGACAATCAACAGACACACACGCACACACACACACACATACACACACGCGCGCACGCCCCATGATGCACACGCACATGCACGCACGCACATGCACGCACGCAGCACACCGACACACACATACGTGCATCTCCCGCAAATATTGACGATGAATGAGTCCTTCTCAATACCATTTCTCTGGCACAATTCATACATCACATCTTTTTCGTTTTGTCATCATACCCTCTGTGAGAAGTTCTGTTGCTGACGCAAGCAAACATCCAGCGAAAGGAGTGATCATAATAGCACCGCCATCTCCATCGGTTCCCTGTCTTTCAATCAGGTATATGCCCAGAGCCCGTGGAAATCTCGTCGTAAAAAGTATTTCCGATGGTTGTATGGGCAGATTCAATGGAATGTTCGACGCCTGCCGCGGCACCCCAACAACACACACTTAGCGTAGGCAGTGTCTTGCCGGGAACATGGATTCCAGTTGCCGTGCAGTGCATCATCTCCTCTTGTATATTGGGCCATGTTGATGCCGCTCTCATTCCTTGTTTCGCCCTTTGTATATCCTGGCATGCATTCTCTGTGACTCAGCATCCGGTCGCAGGCTCTTAAATATGGCGTCGCTTTCGTCTCCGGGAGTTTCTGATACGGAAGATGCGCTTCCCCTTCCTTTCGTTTTTGAGATTGCGTGGGAGGTTGCCAACAAAGGTGCGGTGTGTTTGTGTGGTGATGCGTCTGTGAACGCGTATGAGTGATGTAGTGAACTACTGAATTGGTTCTGCTGCGCAATGAGTCCTTGTGTCGCTACTTACCTATGCTCCTTTTCGCTTGTCATCACATGTGTGTGCGTGTGCATGCGCGTGTGCGTGTCTGTCTCGTATTGTGCAGTGGGCGGCATCTACACAGTAATCCGGTCCAAGGCCCCCGTGACCGCCAAAGCACTCGGCGACCGATACTGTCTCATTGGACCGTACAACGCACACCATGCGCGCACGGAGGTGGAGGTGATGGAGCCGTCATCGCAGACAATGGCGGACTGCCTCAACGCAATGCGCGCCAACGGAGTGAATGTTGTGTTTGGGCGCTGGCTGATTGACGGCCATCCAAAGGTCATTCTTTTCGACGTCAAGTCGTGCGGCGATCGCCTCAATCGCTGGAAGAAGGATCTATACGACCAGGCGTTCATTGCAACGCCGGAGCACGATGACGAGACAAACAACAGCGTGCTGTTTGGGTTTCTTGTCTGCTGGTTTCTGGGCGAGGTGTGCATGCACTCTTGTGTGTGTATGTATGTCTGTCCTGTTCACATGAAGCATGGTAGTGAAATGCAAAACAATCCCTCCCGACTTTCTCAAGTTACCCACACACACACATACACACACACACACTCTCTCTCTCTCTCTTGTGGAGTCCATAGGCACAGCGCCTATGACACTGACTTGAATCCTACATCTCTCTCTTTCTCTCTCTCTCTCTCTCTCTCTCTCTCTCTCTCTCTCTTGTGGAGTCCATGGACACTGCGCCAAAGACACTGACTTTAAACCTACATTCCGTGCAAATCCACGCCCAGTTCTACCACCGCAGCTCGGGTGTGTACATGGTCGCCCACTTCCACGAGTGGCTTGCCGCCGTCGGCCTCATTCTCGTTCGCACGCGCCGTCTGAGCATTGCCACCGTGTTCACAACGCACGCAACGCTCCTCGGCCGCTACCTGTGCGCCGGCAATGTCGACTTCTACAACAATCTCGCGAATTTCAACTGCGACAAGGAGGCTGGCGATCGCGGCATCTACCACCGATACACCTTGGAACGCGCCGCCGCACACTCTGCGCACGTGTTTACCACCGTATCGCAAATTACTGCCGACGAGGCGCAGTACCTTCTGGGGCGGCGGCCAGGTGAGGCTGACTGACACGCATGGACGGAGGGAGGGTGTGTGTGTACGTGTGTGTGTGGATGTTGTGTTTCTCCTTCTGTCCCTCTCTGTTCTGTTTGCGTCCATGGGCACAGCGCCCAAGTAAGACACTGACTTGAATCCTACAATCTCTGTGTGCTTGTTTCGTGCTCTGCCTGTACCGACAGATCTCATTCTTCCAAACGGACTCAATGTGGTGCAGTTTAGGTGAGCAGAATGTGCCTCAGTGCCGTTGGCGTGCTGTGAGTCGGTGTGTGATGTGCGAATGCTGTTGAATTGGACTCTTTCTGAGTGCAGTCAATAATTATTGACTCATTCTGAGTGCATTTAACCCCATCCGTGGATTTTAGTATTGTCATCCTCAACCCTGCTCGTCACATTGCCGCGTTCAAACATAATATGTCGCGATATTCATTATATTAATTATTCCGCCCGTACATGCCCTTAAATGCAGCGCCATTCACGAATTCCAGAACCTGCACGCCATGCACAAGGACAAAATTCACAACTTTGTACGCGGCCACTTTTACGGGTGCGTTGACGTATGCATGTTTGCTGGTTTGCCCCGCCGCTGTGTGTCATGCGTACTTCCTACGCACACAAGTATGTGTGAGGGAGAGGGATGGGCCGTGGGAATGCAGTTCGCACTCTGTCGTTCCACTGTTAAACATGAAAGACCCCCCTTCCCCCCTCCCCCCCAATACACACGCACACACACTCGTACTCGCACACATCCAAACACGCACATTCTCATTCATTTGAATGCACAGCCACTATGACTTTGACCTCGACAAGACGCTTTATTTCTTCATTGCTGGGCGTTACGAGTACTCGAACAAGGGCGCCGATTTGTATATTGAGGCACTCGCGCGACTGAATGAGCGCCTCAAGGCAATTGGATCTGACGTCACTGTCGTGGCATTTATCATCATGCCCGCGCCGACAAACAACTTTAACGTGGACGCCCTCAAGGGCCAGGCCGTCACCAAACAGCTCAAGTGCGTCGCGCGCTCCCTCCTGCCGTTGCTGTTGTTGTTGTTGTTATTATTGATGTTGGAGTTGTTGTTATTGATGTTGGTGTTGCTTTTTATTGATGTTTGTTGGTGTTGGTGTTGATTGGACGTATGCTGTCGCTGCAGCGTGTACGTGTGTGTCGTATGCCACTCGAATGCTCACGTGATATTCATTCCGTTCTGCCTCAACAGAGACACTGTAAATGACATTCAGCAGCACATTGCCACGCGTATGTTTGAGGCGGCTGCGCGGTGAGTTTGTCGCCGTCCTTTTGTTTGTTTGTTTGTTTGTTTGTTTGTTTGTTTGTTTGTTTGTTTGTTTCCTGGCATGTGTTTAACTCAGTTCTCTCGGAATGCAACTCACGTGCCCTCTGCTTGAGCCCCCTCCCCCCCCGCGCCACCACAACAAGCCTTGCATTTGTTCATCACATGCGTCATTGATGCTGCTTCCATTTTGTGTGTAAACAAATGGCTCATTACTCCGAGTGCACTCCGAGTGACTGTCACTGTTCTGCGTATGGTTGGCTGCGCATCGCGTCTGAATTATGCAACAATTGCGTTTGTTTTCTCTCGACAGAGGCAACCTCCCCGACACACGCGCAATTCTCAACGATGACGAAATTGTGCGTCTCAAGCGATGCATTCTCGCCATGCAACGGCAGTCGCTTCCGCCGATTGTCACGCACAACATGGTCGACGACGCATCAGACCCCGTGCTCAATCACCTTCGCCGCGTGCGCCTGTACAACAACGTCCACGATCGGTACGTGTTTTGTGTGTTGGTTTTAGTGTTAGCGTGTGCGTGTGTGTGTTTGTGTGTTGTCTTGGTGTCTTAGTGTCTTAGCGTCTTAGCGTCTTGGTGTCTTGGTGTCTTTGTGTAGTGTGCGCGTGTTTGTGTGTGTGCCGAGCAGTCGCTTAATGCCGCACTTGATTAAGTCTTAGCTTACTTTGCCTGTTGTGTGCGCTGTTGATTTTCGTTGCGTGCGTCTGACCTATTTCCCCTTGTTTCCATGCACGCTGACTTCATGTGTGTGTGTGTGTGCAGTGTGAAGGTGATTTTTCACCCGGAGTTCCTCTCGTCCACAAACCCGCTCTTCCCAATCGACTACGATGACTTTGTTCGGGGCTGTCATTTGGGCGTCTTTCCGTCGTATTATGAGCCGTGGGGATACACGCCCGGTGGGTGTCTGCTGCTGTGGGCTGCTTATGCCTGCATGCAATGTCCGTTTTAGAGAGTATGCCACTCACACACACACACACACACACACACACACACACACACACACACACACACATATATATATATTTGACCTTGGCATCAAATGGATGGATGTCAAAATTTTGATTGGTGATCCGCAGCCCAATACAATGAGTCGATTGAAGGTCATTCAATTTCCTTACTCTCTTTTCGCTCTCTCCTCTCTCTGTGGAGTTCGTGGGTATAGCGTCTGAGACACTGACCTGAATCTTACTCTCTCTTATACACACACACACACACACTTTTAACGCACAAACAAAAACAACAGCCGAATGCACCGTCATGGGCGTCCCGAGTGTGACATCCAATCTCGCCGGGTTCGGGGGGTTCATCCACGAGCACATTGTCGACCCGGCCTCGTACGGACTGTTTGTTGTGGACCGCCGATTCAAGTCGGTGGAGGAGTCCATACAGCAGCTAGCGCAGTACATGTACGATTTTGCGCTGCTCAGCCGCCGCAACCGCATCAATCTGCGCAATCGCACGGAGCGGTGCTCTGAGCTGCTCGATTGGAAGCACCTCGTGCTTTACTACACGCGCGCACGTGAGCTGGCCCTCGCGCGCACATACCCGCACATGTACTCTGTCGATGCCGACGACCACAGCAGCCGGCCCCTCTTCACCATGCCCCGCGCAGGGTCGGCACCCAGCTCCCCAAAACCAGCATCAGCGCCCGTGGACGACGATGTCGAGGACTCAATTGAGGCGATCAATCTCTGAGAATGTGACCAAGTTGTTTCTGTTTTGCGTGCTGATATGATGATGATGATGGGGGTGGTAGGCCTCGTGTGCAACTGTTTGTGCCTCCCGTAGTCAGAGCTGACGATGGGCAAATGCGTGCGATGCGTGTGCGTGCGTGTGTGCGTGTGAGCTGCGGTTGCTTGGCGGTGATGCGTTTGTGTGTGTCTCGCGTGTGCGCTAAATTCTCAACCGCCTAAATTGCGTTTGTACAGTGTAATATCGCTCGCCGTATTCACGCGGCCATACAAAGAGACTGAGAGAAACTGTTTCTTTCATTGGAATGCAATGGCATCCATTCCAGCACACACACACACTCTGTCTCTCTCTCTCTCACGCACATATACATTCATGTATATGTACACTGGTGAAGTGTGATACGACGATGCCGATGCGTCATGTGTGGTTACGTCATCGGGTCATCCTAGTGCACAGAGCCGAGACACAATCGGTGAAGGAAGGGCAATCGCCTGTGGATGCGCAGCCAACAGACGACATACGACAGACGACAGACGACAGTGTTTGTGCGGCGTGGAGACTGTCGTCGGGCAGGGGGCATCCCGTGGACGATGGCTACCTCCCCACTCCCGCATAGTCAGACAGCAGAGTGACAACGCGACGCGTCGCATACAGCTGTGCTCACGTGCCCGGAGGATGCGACGAGAATCAAACTCTTACTGTGAGTCAAACTCATACAAAGTATCAAAGTCGGTCCCTAGCGGTTCACAGAACCGTCATTCTGAGCATCTGTATGGCGTCAGCGGCGGCAGTTACGGAGGGTTGATAGTGCCACGCTGCAATGTACGCCGAAAGTGTCGCGCGTTCGAGTGTCATGGCAACGTCACCCGCAACGGCCGTGCGCAGACGCAGATCATGTGCATGCGCGGTCGCGATTTCAGACACCATTTCCACTGAGGAATTGTGGAAATAGGAATGAGGAACGCAAGAATGATGTTCAGGACTGATTGTGCATGGCAACATTCGGGTGGTGTGTGTGTGTGGGGGGGGTATGTGTGTGTGTGTGTGTATGTGTGTGCGTGTGCTGTGTCTATGCAACATCACCCACCGGCGCGGCACGTGGAGAGGGCGGGTGCAATGGGATCGTCGCTTACAAACGATCGTCCAAGCTCAGCCTGCGCCGTATCGCACAGTGACCGCAGTTGCGATGCGCACGCGTCCATCTTTTTGCTCAGTCGCGTCTGAAACCAAAGGAGTTACGACGAAGTACCAAGTAAAGTTACTGTTGAATATTGAATAAGCCCGCCAGCAAGGCGCGCAATAAATGCATTCCAGCAGTGCATGTTTTTATGGCATTGGATCAGGCCATGAGAAACGACAATGCTGCACAAATAGATGGAGCGTACCAGCTTCTCCATGTGGGTATCAAGGGACTGAAGAAGTGATGCAGACTCGGCATAGTTGGACGCGGCCATCAGAGACGGAATGGAGGTGCAACGGCCGAGGGGAGTGAGCGCACCCCAGTGCTCGCAATCAATATAGCTGTATAAGTACACATATATGTGCGTGTGTGCGTTTGTAAGTGTGGCGGACATGCACACTTTCAACCCCACACTGAGCAACACACAATGCAACATAGAGCAAACAACGTGTTCATACCCACCCCTTTTGAAGATGCGTGTTGACAATCTTGTTCAGTATGTGAAGGGATCTGCCACTCGCTTCCTCCCACTTATCGCACAACAAAATGGTGTCTGTGCATATTTGGCGGGCGCGCAACCGGAACGCGGCTGCTTTTGACGCGCTCATTGCGTTGAAGCGCCACACACAGACCAGTAACCCCAAATGCGCGTTCACCTGCTATTCGTCGGCACCGCAGGATGTTTGTTTTTGTTTTGTCGTGAGTCGTTGGTTCTCTGCTGTGTGTAGTGAATCGGGTGCTGAACGAACCTGCATCCATCCCCCCGGCGACCCACTGTCTGTTTCAAGCCAAGCATTGACGGGTGACGGACCTGCCCGCCGGAGTGATACGCGGTGTGGTCGCTCTCTCTATATTTATTCTGTTTTTTTGTTTTTGTTTTCTCTCACTCACACACACTCTCTCACATTCTCTTGTGCAGTCCATGGCATCAATGGTGGCATTCTACATCTCAGGAGTCCATATATTAGTTCTTACTTCATACTTGTCGGGACCAACCAACCACGTTGCAATACACACTATATCGAGTATGGGGATGTGTACTATGATAGAACCAAGACTACTTCACTCTTAGTTGTCACGTATGCCATCATCTACCAACAGAAGCCTCCGCAATATGAACCGTCCTATGAATAGCCTGGTTTAATGGCATTCCTTATTCCTTGTCAAGCGCCCTGAGGACACAATGGGCAAAAGATGTACGGGCCGTATACGCGGATGTGCCATCACTCAACACATATCCGCACCTGACGGACCGCGGTAACGTCTTTACCCTGCACAATTTCGTGTTCAGCCGCTGGCGAATGGCAGGCAAATCCCCATAAACGCCCCCAATGCACCGTCGCAGTGGAGCGCAAGTGGAGCATCACACCGCCAAACACTGCGCACATCTCACCAAAGAAGCACAAGAGACAGCAACCAGCAATAATGTGCCCCCGTAGTATTCAATACATGGAAAAAAGAATCGGGGAAGCGATTCAATCTCCATCTTGAAAGGGCGTTTGATTTCAACTTGTGCGATGGCAGTTTGTCGGTCTTTCACATAGCTCAGTTGGACAACAGCGGCAGTGCTGTGAGTGGTGTGCATCCGGGGGTGTGAATGCGGCAATGAGCATCCGGGGTGTGCATGAAGTCAGCATGGGACTGTATGGGCCACTATGGGAGGGGCGCAGTGCTGACTATGGGAATGTATGGGATTGGAGTGGCTGAGTCGCAGTCGCTTTTGGTTGAGTCGCTTCCGGCTAAGTCGCCACTGGGCAATGTGTGGCCAGTGTGATTGGAGTCCTATCCATCCATCCATCCATCCATCCGTCCTCCATCGCCCTTTCCATTGCCTTCAAGAATAAGAAGCCTCCCTCTCCTACCTCTCCCTCTTTCAACTTTGTTTATTCGGAGCTTCGCCTGTCCTCAGGTTGCGCAAAAATGAAGTGAGTGCGATGGATGCATGGATGGATGGATGGGTGGAGCTAGAGTTAGGCAGGTTAGATGATTAGATGGAGGTGCTACTGAAGGCGACGATGCCCGCCACGTTCGTCTGGAGGGTCTCATTGGGTGTCGCGGAAATAGCAGTATTACTGCGACGGGTCGTGTGAACACTCAGTCTTTCGGTGGTGCTGTCGTCGGTCAATCGTGTTTGTCGCTCAATCGGTTCGATTCAAGGGTTGTTTTGGACTCCCCCTTAACGGGCCATTGTTGGTTGCTGCTCATGCGGTGAAATGCGCGCTCAGTGCAGATTCATTTGATGGCTCGTTGGCCGTGGCGCATAGGAAGTGGTGTTTGGGCGCAATGTGTGCGGTGTGCTTATACAGTCCTGTGACTTATTTGTGACTCGTAGGCTCGAGCTTTGCAACTTCTCCGGGTACAAGATCTACCCCGGCCATGGCCGCCGCTACATTCGTGTGGACGGACGCGTGAGTATCCGACTAGATAGCTGTCGTGCCCTGGGCGAGTGTGTCGTGCATATTGGGCGCACAGTGTGTGTGTGTGGTGTGTGTGTGGTGTGGGGGGGGGTCACTTCATTGTGTTTTTATGGCTCTTTCGTATGCGAAGATATCAGCGACGTGATTTGTTGGACATATATATCGACCGACATGTTAGAAGCCCTATGCGCGCCCCTAACAATGCGCCGTCCACACACCCTACTCGCACGCGCTCATTCCCATCCTCCTCTATACCTGTTCTTGTCTGCTCCCACTGCCTTGTTGCTGTGATGCCACAGACCTTCAACTTCCTCAATGGAAAGGCGGAGGCGTCTTTCCTCATGAAGAGGAACCCCCGCAAGATCTGCTGGACGGTTCTCTACCGCCGCAAGCACAAGAAGGGTGCCGCTGAGGAGGTCACCAAGAAGCGCACGCGCCGCACGGCCAAGTTCCAGCGCGCCATCCAGGGAACGACGATGGAGGACATTCTTGCCAAGCGCAACCAGAAGCCCGAGGTGCGCAAGGCCCAGCGCGAGCAGGCTGAGCGTGCCGCGAAGGAGAAGGCCAAGGCAAAGCAGGCCGCCAAGAAGACCACCGCCGACAAGAAGCCGGTCGCCGCACAGAAGACGGCTGCTAAGGCCCCCAAGGTCCAGAACAAGACCACGGCCGCCCCCCGCGTCGGTGGCAAGCGCTAAACAGACTAACGAGCCCTGTTTGTTTGTTTGTTTGTGCGTTGTCTCTGTCTGTGCGCGTGTGCGTTGTCTCGCGTGTCGCACCCGCCCCTCTGTCCCTCCAAACCAACATGTATCCTCTCTGCTCTGTGTGTTCCAACGTGCGATGAATGACCGCCCGTCGGAAGGGAGGCTGTCGCGGCCACGGCGCCAGGTGTGCAATACAAATCTGTGGTACCCGACGGACTGAGCCGACTTACTGACTTTGCTGACTGGCTGACCCGTGTCGCCTGCTCTGCGCGTGTGATCAAACATTATTGTGTGTGGTTGAGGATGATCGGCCAATGATCGCACACTGAAACAGCCAGACATGTTAGTCACTCCATGGCAACTGGAAATGGGTCCTCACTGATGATGGGCTATAGAAAGCACTCGCAGATCACAAGGCACATAAAGTCAATCAACAGCACAGCGTTGTATGTGCGAATTGAGATTACGGCGGAAACCGAAAACTGCAAACAGAAACAACGCGGGCGAAAGCAGAACAGCATGCACACGGGGCGGCCCTCCCACACGAAGGGCGCCGGGGTGCAAAATCGAGGGGGAAAATAAACACGCGACGCGGGAGCACTCAACAACAGAAAGAAGCGAGATATGCATGCATATTAAACACACACCGTAGTAAAAGGTGTGAGGGGTCGCAATATGACACGCGAGAAAACGCGCAAGATATGTACAGACAGCACGGTGGCGGGCACATGAAATGCCAACAACCTGAGGGTATAATTGAGAATGGAAGGTTCTGAGGAAACCCACGCGCACACGCAATACACACACACACACACACACACACATTGAAATACAACTAAGGGCTATTTCAGCCATATCATCATACGGCATTGCCGCGCTCGTCGAGAATGTGTGCCAAATGGCCCGGCTCACGTCGCAGACATCGCGGACAATTGGCGCGGTAGCCGAGACTGAAGGTGCCCGGGGGCGGCTTAGACGTCTGTGTATGTTTGTGCAAGCGTGTGTGTCAGGAAATGATACAGTAAGGGGCTGGGTAGTCTCAACTTCACAGTACGCAGCACACAAAAAGCAAAAGCAAAAAATGCACTTGGATTCACTGCCGACCAATACTCACCCGTTGCACGTGTTTCATAAGTGTGTGGTCCATGCTCAGAATATTCTCGTTGTTGGCACAAGCGCCCTCATCTTGCATGTTCTGCACGAGTAGAAGAATATTAACAATAAGACAACTAACGGAAAGACATTCACTCAGACGAAAGTGCGTAACAAACAGAAAACCACGAATGGCGAGTGAATGCATGATGCACAAATGCACATACGCATGCACGTAGACAAACTGAAAAAGGATGCAAAAGTAAACGTGCCTGATAGACGGAACGCTGGCGCATCGACATCATGGATACGTCGGGAAAGTCGCTTTCCGTAATCTTTTTTGGCATTTCGGCGTGCTCGGGCACGTGCACGGGGTAGTTTTGCTGCAGCTGCCCCTGCCACACCAGCGGCTGCTCATACGGAAGATACGTCTCACGCATTGCACTGTCATCGCAGACCCGCGGGTCAACCTCGTGCCGCTTCTGCAAGTAGAAGAATGGGAAAGGGGGGGGGGGGGGGGGGGGCGATTATGATGATTGATTATAAAACACATGTAAGCAAACAAGCACAACAACGCAGTCACGTCAACATGCAACCCGCCAGCGCCCAAGTGGGGACATTTGGTAAAGCCGCCGCATGTTGTTCAAAACTCAAACAAACCATTTGGGGTATCGCGTAGAGGTCATCAAATCCATCGTATTGCTTGCGCTTCAATGGTCGAACGGGACTAGGGATGCAAACTGAAAAAATGTTGAACAAGACAGCCGAGTTAGTCGACATAAGTCGCAGCTCAATCCGAAAAAAAGTTTGGCACTCGAAACGCTTACCTTGCATGCCTTCCATTTTCAACGCATATAAGGATTTTGGAGGCGATTATCGATGCGCTATCATGGATGCCAAATGCCTTTTCGATGGACCCGGTTGAAGCGTCAAAGATGCGTCGTTTGTGTGTTAATGTGGCGACCAACGTCCAGCTTCGCAATCAACACGCTTCACAACACTCCTTAACTCCAGCAGAGATAATTCCAAGACAGCAAAGAGGACACAAACAAGAAAAGACTTTTGAAATAATATCCAAACTTTTATCGGTGCTGAATGGAAGCCAAAAGACAACTTGCACTAATCCGGCCCCTCGGCGGCCGGCGTCAGTGCTTTACTGCTGCTCTGATGTTACGCGCCTCAGAGTCACGTTTGAATTGGGCGGGAGGGGGTGGCTCAGCCGACACATTATATTGAGAATATCTGCAATAATACCCCCCAAAACAACCCGCCACTCACAATGAGTAACCCACCCTCGAAGAACGCTGATCACATGGTGTCACGTGCTTCTGGTCGCGTGTTACTCCCCCATGTCGTGCAGCAAGTAGACTTGGAGTACAAACTACCCTGATAACATCAGCCATAATAAGCATAACTATGCCCAGTCGACAGTGAAAGCGCAGGATGCAATAGATATTCTTTTCATGCGTCATGCGTTGCATATTATGCCGCCTGTGATGCGTTGAAATGAGCACAACAAGTACCGCTGACGATGGGCTCGAGTGCATCAACGCCCGCCTGTCGACGTTTGGTGTTGCCGTCGCGGAAGGGGCGCCGGGCATGGGACGAGGGCTGTTTGCATTGCGCTCGTTTGCTGAAGGAGAGGTACGATAGTTTGTGTGTGTTTTTCTATTGCACTTGCTGTCTGTGTATTTTGGGAGCAACCTCTGTCTCGAAAAGTGCGGCTTAAACGTATGCTACTGGTTCTATCACCCTCAGGTCATGCTGAGGACAGTGCCCCTTGTCATTGTGGCAATGGACGAGTGGCAGCGCAACGTGTGCATGATGTGCATGCACTTTTCGTGGAGAAAGCACCTGACAACGCCGTGCGAGGGTCGTTGCGGTGACCATTACTGCAGTCTGTCGTGCAGAGACGCCGCCAAGGCTTTGCATGCGCCGCGGTGCGCTGCCCTCAGAGCCGTCACCGATGAAATATGTCGGAGGAAAAAGTTTGACGAGATCGCTGCCACTTCAGCTTACTACCGCGTTCTTGCCCGTGTTTTGACGCTCTTTCTATGTGAACGCTTGGCTGCGCGCACTAATGGAGCTACCGCAAGCCACGGCAACGCTGTGTGCACAGCAGGCACACCGTCCCACGTGCTTCCCCACGTTCCAACATATGCCGACTGCCTTGCCCTCGAGGCCAATCGTGCATCGGTGGGCGAGGACCGCATTGGGCTCATGAAGCGCGTGTACCGCACCGTCGCCAATGTGCTCTCTCCTTCGCCTTCGCTGCCGGTGATACCAGTGTCGGACAGCAGCGATCCAAGAGCCGCATGCTCCTCTCTGTGCCCACCGTCAGACACACAGCGATCCGCACATGCGATGGGCGAAGGGGACAAACACGGTGCCGTGGGTAAGCGCAAACACGCGCGCCTTGCGAAGACACATACTCAGCCTCAATCGGCTGTGGAGAAGATGGCGCTGTTTCCCGCGGGCGACTTTCCCGAGGAAGACGAGTGTGTTGACCTCCTGTGTCGGGAGTCGTGCAATTCCTTCGGGTAGGTGCGCGTGGGGCGCTCTTGTTGCATCATGCATGTGTCTATCTTCGATCTCTCTTTTTCTCTGTCGCTACACTGCCTCGTTTCGGGCTCGTTGTGGAGCTGCTAATGTGGGCTGCAATGATACACTGTTTGCGCGTTCATCTGCGCTCTCGCCCAGTCATCTGCACTGTATCGCTCCTGTCGCAATCTTCCGACGCTCTCCGCCATCGTTATCCGCCAATGCAGGTACAGGGACAGCGATCGTGAACTTTACGCATTTGCCCTTCATCCGCTTGGTGCCTTCTTTAATCATTCGTGCGAGCCAAACGCAGTGCGCAAATATGAGGGCACCAAAATCGATTTTGTTGCCTCCCAGCGCGTCGATGCGGGCGCAGAAATCACAATTGCCTACGGCGACGTCACCGCGTGTCTTGAGCTGCGGCAGTCGTTTCTGTCAGACACCTTTCACTTCAAGTGCGCGTGTGCGCGGTGCGTGCGTGAAGCGACGGCCGCGGTGGCCGCGCCGAACTGACATGCCCCGGAGACATGCGCCGGTGTGCGGAAATATTCGCTGATTTATTTGCGGATGCATGCGTCGCTTACTAATGGGCATAGGGTACCACGACGTCGTTATCTGCAAGCGCACACTGCCCCATCTCGGGAGGGCTCACCACTCGCCGTCAAAGCGCTTAATGAGCTGGTGTTGGTCGGCGACGTCCTTCTGCACCTTCTTGCGCATGTAGAAGATGGGGCAGTCGCGGCTGCACGTGCAAGGGGAATTCGTCCGCGTTGGGACTCGTGTCAGTGCGATCGGTGCGGATTCGAAACCGAGAGATAAGCGGCACGAAAGCGGCACCATGTACACACGCAGACACGTGCGCACAGAATACATACCTGGTGCACAGGACGTCTTCGTGGAGGCTTCCCTGGCAGCGCTGGCACTGCGTCCACAGCCGCGAAAAGCGGTCCTCGAGGATGTTGAGTGCAACAACTTCCTTTTGATACAGCTCCGACTCGCGCTCCCGGCAGTGCTTGCACACGGCCAACTCTGTGCGATTGAGTGCATGATGGTGTGAATACACAAGGCCAACACGAGCAAGTGTTCAATAACTCAATACACAAAAAGGAGATGCGGGCTGATGAGCGCGGGCAGTATCACGCACCGTTGTTTTGCAGGGGCACTTTGCAGCCGATGCATTTTTCCACCTTCTTGGTGAACTTCATCAGGCCGCCGACGGTTGGCGTGGCAACCGCAATTGTGCGCGTGTGGTCGCCGTCTGCGAGTGAGAGTGGTTGTTGTTGTTGTTGTTGTTGTTGTTGTTGTTGTTGTTGTTGTGTGTATATATGTGTGTGTGTGTGTGTTTGTGTATGTGTATGTGAGTGATGGAAGGAGGAGTAAGGATGAGACTCTGGCATGACGCAACAGTCGCATAGCAGCGTCCACTAGGCACGTGATGCGCACTGCCCACGCACGAACACACAACACCCACTCAGCAGATTCTGCGCCTTGGCCTCGCCCAGAATGGGTTCGAATATTCTCATCAGCGGCTTGCTCAGCTGGTTCTCAAGGTAGTATCGCGTGTCAATCGGAATGTTGTTCTCCAGAACGTAGATTGGATCCTCCGACTTCTGATACGCCGCCGCGCCCTTGGCCGCCTTGATGATGACGTATGGCACGCGGTCACCCAGCGTCGGGGCCGACCCGGCGTCGCGCTTGCGCATACGCTCTGCAAGCTCCACGTGCGCCTGCTTCCCCGCGTAGTCGTCGCCCGTCTTTGACAGGGCCTTTGTGATGACCAGCTGCGAAATGTCGATGCGGTTGCACAGGAGGTCGGAGATGGAGTCCTTAACATGCTGCACAGCGAGGGGGACGTTCCGCTCAATGAGAATGTTGCGGAGGCAGGCGTCGATGAGGTTCTTTGCGAGGGGGCAGTTGTCGCGGCGCACAGTCTCAATGCCCTTGCAGTCCATCTTGTCGAATGCGTCGGGCTTGGACCAGTAGAGCCCCGCATAGCGCTTCTTGTTGATCAGGAGATACGGAAAGTAGACCTGTCCAATACACGCAAAATTCACTTCATGAACACATGCACTGACTTTGTCGGATGGACACACACGCACGCACACATACACAACCCCTCGACATTCTTTCACTTCTAGTGCCAATTGACCAATTCACAAGGACGCAAAATAGAATCCCAACAACGCAACAAGTCCAACACGCGCACCTTCTCAAACTCGAGTTTGATGGGCTTGACAAAGTGGCCGCTGACAAAGTCCGCCGCGTCCTTCCCGAGCTTCATTGCCTCAGCGAGATCCTGGCACCCAAAACGGACCATCACTGAGTCCGTATCGCCATATATGACCTGCGCATCGTATTGGTGCCCATTCGAAAGTGCGTAACGCTCCTCCACAAGCTCTTTGGTTCGCTGAATCATTTGTCGCCCAAACGCAGTGACGCTCGAGCTGATTTCGAGGCAAGGCAGCTTGCCCACAGTGGCACCCGTGAAGCCGTAGACAGAGTTGGCAGATATTTTCAAAGCGAGCTGGCGGCCGTCGAGCACGGCCCGCTTGAAAGGATCCGTCTCCTTCTTGAGGTCGTTCTTTGCCCGCGATCGCGCGTTCAGCAAGTCTTCAAGAATTTCCGGCAGAATGCCCTTACGCACGCTCGCCTTTACGAAATAGTCGCCCGAAGGCGTGCGAATGTACTCGTCGCTAGCCAGGCGCTCGTGCTCCTTGTTGGGCAGCAGCGTCGTATAGCAGAGATTGTGCGCCATCATGATCGAGGGGTAGAGGCTGCTGAAATCGAGCGTGGCAATGGGCACGTCGTAGTATCCGCGGCGAGGCTCAATGACAGTCGCGCCCTCATACTGCTCCTCCGACCCCTGCGCCGACAGCGCGGGAATGACGAGGCCCTGCTCGCGCGACTTGCGGAAGAGCTGGGAGACAACCTTGATCTGCTGGCCACGGGTGAGGAGGTAGCTGAAGGGCACGCCCGTCACGCGCGCCATCTCCATGTAGTTGATGATGCACATGAGCTTGTCCAGCAGCCGCAGCGGAAGATACGCGTCCTTGAGACAGTACACGGCCAGGCGGCGGCGCGTCTGTGCGTTGCCGTGCTGCAGGTCCGTGATGATCGAGTGCTGCACATCCTCCTTCTGCTCGCCCAAAAAGTGGGCCGACACTGCGTTGAGCGTATACGAACGCAGCTTGTAGTCGCGTTGCAAAATCTGCAGCACATCAAACTGGCAGCGACCCTCCGTGTTGATGATTTTCGACTCGCGCGTGCCGTATGCCTTGCTGCTGAACTTTGTGTCGCGCATTTTTGTCGGCTGGCCCCGGATGCGGCCGAGCAGGTTGAAGTGGGGCACGCGCAGGTGCTCGGCGCGGCGGAGCAAATAAGGCAGATCGAAATTGACGATGTTGTATCCGGTGATAATGTCGGGATCACACTCGCGCACAAAGTCCGCCCACCGCGCTAGCAGGTCCTTCTCCGTCTGGAACGAAATGACGTCAGACCCGGCGATATTGGCGCACGTGTCGAGAGTGAAGACGTTACGCACAAACGGGCGCGCTTCGCCCTGGCGGATGACCATGTTGGCTATCTGGATGATGGGGTCGTGCTCGGGCTCCGGGAAAATGCCCTTGCGGCCCGCGCACTCAATATCAAACGAGAGAACGCGGATGGGCGCAATGTGCGACCACTCGCCCTCTGGCGCATGGCTGACAAAGGCGTCGTATGCCACATCAAACTCCATCTGCGCCAGCGTCATGTGCTTTTCGCGCTCGCGCACGGCATACTTGCCGGCGGGAAGTTCGATCCAGTTGCATCCGACCACCTTGCGGTCGACCATAAAGCGCACGGGGAACTCCAGGTTCGACTCGTAGGTCATGACGGCGAGGTTTCCCCACGGCTGGAGGCTGACCGTTACGCTGCTCTTGCCCTCGAGGATGCGCCGCGCAGAGGACACAAACTTCGGCAGGGAGAGGGTGATGAGCAGAAACGGCGCCTTTTTGTTGCCGCCAAAGCCAAGCAGGTTTTCCCGCTGCACAATCTCCACCGCAAGCACGGGCTCCGACGGGGGTGCTTTCCCGCGCTCCGCCGCAATGAGCGCGCGGCCCAGCTGGTCCTTGAGGTAGCCGCAGTCCGTCTCCCGGAAGCCCTCGGGGGCCTTGATGTAAAAGTACGGCAGAAAGCCGTGCACGTGACACACCACGCTGTTGCCCGCCATTGTCACGCCGTACATGCGCACGATGGGAACAACGCCAGCACGCGCCCCCGGCATGCCGGCAAGTGGATCCCCCATGTAAAAGTCAGTCTCCAGCTGCTGGAATGCGACAGCATCACGCGCAACGTCCAGCTCAGGGATGGGCGGTCGTCGCCAACGCACACGACGGGCGGCGTCTTCTACGCTTCCATCGGCGTACTCAGGAAGGTCCATAAGCTCCATGTCTGTCGGCATCTGCTCCTCCAGCAGCGCAAGCTCCTCCTCAAACGACATGCCTGCATCCTCGGGCTCGTCCCACCGCCCGCGCTTTGCAGCACCCACACCAACCGCCTGACTTGTCTGGCTGGGCTGGCTGGGCTGGCTGGGCTGACTGCCGGCGGCAGTTGCGGGGGCGGCGGCGGCATCCCGCTTGCGCTTGTATGGGTTGTCCATATCTCTGTTCACGTATCTCACTCGAGCTCCTCCACGCAAGTCACAAATCAAGCACCAAATGTGTCTGCGTATGCGATATCATACAGATTGTGATGAAGATGTACGAGGTTCGTTGAGAGGGATGCAGATGCAATGTGGTGTTGCAGGTGCATGTGGATAGGTGCGTGGGGGATGGATCACGCGTGAGAGTCCGTATGTCCGCTCTCTTGTCCGCTACCGCCGTCACACTGCGCATGTGATATACAGTAACACGATTTTTATGAATGATGGGGCGTGATAATTTGGTTGCCGACAACTCTCACTCGTCAATCGGTTTGCTGTTTTTGGCCATCTGATCTGATCTGTAGCGCCGTCCGGTCGTCAGACTGTCGCGCGCCGAATTTTGGCGGGACTCTTAAGGTGCCCCGTATGTTAGGTCACCACCCCGGATGCAAAGACATCTCCATATCTGTGTCAAAGGATTTGAGAGGGAGTTCCAATTTTCCGCACGAAACGCAGCCGATCCGAGTGATTTGCGCCGGGTGAGTGGAGGCACACCCTCGATGGACCGCTGATTGCCACTCACTCTCAGCAGTGAGGGAGAGGACCACGTCGACAGCTGACGGACGCTGCTGGATGCACGATGCACCGACAACGCTCAACATCAGCACACGCATTTAGAACAATGCTCACTTCTGCAGAACAAATTGTCGCATAGGAGGAAGGCTTTCTTTGTCTTTCATATTCATATTTGTAATTCGTATATTTGACTTGAGGTCGAATTCGCTGCGATTCTGGAACATAGATTTTTTTCAACCTCCCTATAGTCAGTCGCCCTGCCGCTCTGGGCCGATAGCTCCTTGCTTGACTTGCCCCGTTGTTGATATTGTCAGTTACATCTGACGCCACTTGGGACTGTGCCGCACGTGAGCGCCGTTTGCGCCAGTTATAGAAAATGGGTGCGTATTCTTGCGGCGCCCGTGTGGGACGGCAGCATCCGATAGGAGTCTGGACTGCGTGACAAGGATGTGTCTCTGCGTTGGTGTGCTGACTTACTTCACATTGATGTGGATGTGCGGGCTGAATCCTCGGGTTCTTTTGCTGTTGCGTGCACGTGCAGGCGGCTGGTTCTCGACGCTGTTCTCGCGGCTGTGGGGTGAGAAGGAGCTCCGGATACTCATTCTTGGTCTCGACGGCGCCGGCAAGACCACCATTCTGTACAGGTGCGGTGCGGAGAAGCGGTATCCCATGCCCAGTGTCGATTACTCTCCCAAATTTCCCTCTGACAGTGGCTCACACAAACCCCATTACTTTCCTCTATTATTGCAGGTTGCAGGTCCGTACTCATTGCGATACGAATCGGCTCGTTTTTTGTGTTAGAAGTAAAATTTAATTGTCATAGTTGAAGTATGTCAGTTGACTGCTGATCGTTTTCCAATCGTCAATGTTTGGTTCCATTTCGTAGGTTGGCGAAGTCGTTACAACAATTCCAAGTGAGTTGTCCTGTATCTGTGTCTGTATCTATATCTGTGCTTGCGTGCCTGTGTCTGTGTCCGTGTCGGGTCCGGCGTATACCTGGTGCGTTGTGGGTGTGGGGCATCCCTAACTTCTTTGTGTATGAATTCACTTTCTCTCATTCCAGCTATCGGTTTTAATGTCGAGACGGTAGCATACAAGAACTTGAAATTTCAAGGTACGCTCACGTGATTGCTTGTGTGTTGTCTGGGGATGTCGTGGCCACTTTCATGATCGACCCTTGAAGCGCAACTAATGGTTTTATGTTTCTCTGTGAGAGCGACCTGCTTTTTCCGTTGGGCTCACTGCTGACTGACATGGTGTGCCCTTGTCCTTGTGCAGTGTGGGATCTCGGCGGTGAGGCATCACGTCCATCTCATCGCGTGTTGGCATTGGGTGTCGAGTGGTGGTCGTCTGGTGTATACTGCTTGTGTATTTGTTATCTGCCTGTGATGCACGCTCTTCCACGCTCTGTTGGAAGAAATCGCCGCAGCGGCGCATTGCATGCATGGGGTGGTTGGTCTGTTGGGATATCGCATTTTATATTTTATTTGGCGCTTTCGGGACTGCCACTCCTTGCTGAGCGACTCGTTGTCCGCGACGTTGTCGATTCGCTCATTTCCCTTATATTTGCGATGTCTGTCTGTGTCGTCTCTTTGCCTCCTATCTCGTCCGTGCTCTTGTACCTGCAACCGAAGGCCAAACAAGCATCCGGTGGGTCTCTCTTGCGATCTCTATTTATGTCGCTGGATTTGTGTGTCTAATGCATGTGACATGTGTGTGTGTGTATATATTTGTGTGTTTCTTGTGTGAATCTGTGATGAGGCCTTTTGCATATCCCAACCCTAACAATTGATTGGCCCGTAAGGCTTGTCAATTCGCCTTGTGCCCTTGCATACTCTGACCCATCCATCACCCATAATTGCTTTCTGCAGGCCATACTGGCGGTGTTACTACGCCAACACGGACGCAGTTATATATGTCGTTGATAGTGCAGATCGCGATCGCATTGGCATTTCAAAACAGGAACTTGTTAGCATGCTGGAGGTTCGTGTGCCCTGAGTCCTGTCGCGTGTTGGCTGTGTGGTGTTTATTCCATGCAGCGTTGATGTTGCGAGTGCGGCGTTGTCTCAATGTGCCCATTCGGTATTCATGTGCCTGCAGGAGGAAGAGCTCAAGGACGCCGTTTTGATGGTCTTTGCCAATAAGCAGGTGTGTGGGTGTGAGTGTGTGGGTGCGAAATGTAGGATCCAAGCCAGTGTCTTAACGCAGCGCTCGTGGAAGCGAGATTGACTGTTGTATGGGCAGTAAGAATCCGTCACTTGCCTGCACGATTGCTTTCTCGTTTCTGTGCGGGAGGATGGCCTGTTGGATGTGCACGCCGTGGTCTTATGTGCCCATCTCACGTGTGTGTTGTGGATGACAGGATGTGGAGGGCGCCATGAAGCCGACGGAGGTGTCTGAGTCGCTTGGTCTCTCTCTGCTCAAGAACAGAACGTGGTCCATATTCAAGACCTCTGCCGTCAAGGGCGAGGGACTGGAGGACGCAATGGAGTGGTGCGTTTTGCTCTGCGCTTTATGTGTGGCGCTCGTGCACTGTGATCTCCGCGCGCCCGTGTGCGTGTGCGTGTCGCGTGCGTGTGCCTTTTTGCCAAGTGGAATATTAATCCGTTGTCTTGGTAACACACTCCTGCAGGCTTGTGAACACCATCAAGGGCAGCACAAACCAATAGGGACCCGTCCCCGACCCCTCTGGTCGCACTGATGATTTGTGATTGTAGTCGTGCCGTCGTTGTTGTCGTTGTCTGCGTGGCGTGTTTGCGTTGTCGTGCGTTTTTGGTTATGTTTGCGTGACTGGGCGATGCGCCCTCGCTATCTTTGTCTCCATCTGTCAGCGATCGCTTTGCACTGTGCTAACTGAGTGTCTGTGTATGTGAATGTGTGTGTGGCATCAGATACCCTGTGACTGCCTCCCCAATCGCAAGGAGCGCCCTGTGTATCGGCTGCTGTGTGCAAACAAGGCACATGAAAAGTGGCGTTGCCCAATGTAGTGCTCTCATTCCATGACATTCTTGGATTCATAATTGCGGCCATACGGGACCGCTCATGAAAGATGATGGACGAGTTGGCACGCGAAGAGAGAGAGAGAAGAGAGGTGTAGGATTCAAGTCGGTCTTAGGCGCTGTGCCCATGGACCTCACAGTACAGAAAAAAGAGTGAGAGACAGGGAGAAACTTCAGTATTCAGAACGCCAGAGGCTAGCCCGCCGACTCAAACAACAGAGAGAAAAAGACAAGAGAGACGCAAAAGAACGGACGGCCACAAGAAAACGGGACCACAAGACACACTAGCACACAATGACAAACAAAAACAAAACGCACGCACATCACGATACACCGCAAGCCACTGTCTCAGCATTCCTCGACGTAGTTTGCGGGGAAGAGACCGGACCGCCCATTGATGGTACCTCGGCACCATCCGTTCTCGTCGACCGACTGCGTTTGCATGATGATTTCGCCCTCGCGGAAGGAGAGCTCGTCGGGATCTGTGGCATCGTAGTCGTACAGCGCGCGCACCTGCTGCCCACCAGAGGCACTTTCGTCCCACTCGTCAAATGAGTCCACGCGGGTTGCCGCAAGCGCCGGTGCGGCGGCCGACGACCGGCTCACGTGAGAGGGCGGCGCAGAAAACGTCTGCGGCGCCGAAGCCGCACTCGAGGAGCTGATGATCGAGTCCCTCCGGCGCACATTCGAGGCCGAACGGCCGAGGCTGACATCGTCGCCGCCCATTCCGGAATACTCCTCAAATGCAGGCCACTGCATGTCCATGTCCGCACCGTAGAGCTTGCTGAAGTTCGCGAGGTCGCTGTTCGAATCCACATTGTCGAATGAGCCCAGCAGACGCGCAAAGGCAGCCTGGAACCTGCATGGGCGAATTTAAAAGGGGGGTTCAGTGGGTGGGGGGGGGGG
>CALSCR010000894.1:53961-65365 GCA_943704495.1 Pigoraptor chileana
GGGCACACAAAGACCTTTGCAGCACAGCCAGTCGTGTCGTTGTTGTGAGGGCAAAGGAAGAGAGGAGCATGCTTTTTTCATACCCCGGGTTGGCGTGCAGGTTTACGATCTTGTGGTAGTCGTGGAACTGGTCCTTGAAGTACTCGATGCGCTGCTTCTCAAAATCCTGCCACTTTTCAAACTCTTGTGTCATCTCGTGAATGTACTTTGGCCGCTCTTCTTCCAGCTTTTGCAGCGAATCCTCGTACTTGCTGCGCTCGTCCGCCATCTCGTTCTTCATCTTGTTGAGCTTATCGGATATTTTCTTGACTTCGTCGTGACCGATTTCAGGATTCTTTTCCGCCTCGCTGACCTTCTTTGCCTGCTGCTCGACTGCGCGTGCGGCCGCGTGGTACGACTTGCGCGCCTTGTCCATCTTGCCCTTGAGTTTTGCCCACGCCTTCTGTGCCTTCTCAAACCCTTCCTCGGCCTTCCTCACTTCCTTAAAGTGAAGAATCGACTTGTGAAACTTTTCAGACTTCCAGTTGTTGATGTTAGCTTCAACCTCAGAGACGACACGCTGGCTGACAGCGAAGTGGATCTCCGCAATCGACTCTGCCTCGGTAAGCATCGCCCTCCACGCATCCTTCAACGTGCCAAACTCGGGGCTCTTCTCGAGGTACTTGTCGTTCTTCTTGGCCCATGCCTGCAACGCCTTGGAATACTCCTTCTCGATTGCAGCGCGCTCTCGGATGATGGCGGCAATGTCGTCGCACAACGTCGCGCCGTCCTCGACTCGCTTGACCACCCGCTTGTAACTGCCCAGCTCCCAGAAGCAATCGCTGGGTGTGGACACCGTAACATCCGGCGATGCCATTGTGCTTCAAATTGTGCGCAGGCTGCGAAAGAAAATAGATCGCTTATTGCAAATTGCTCCCAGAGTTGTTCATAAAATCTGGTCATTAGAAGAGAATGTGCTGGCATACTTGTATGTTCATTGAGACCGGAACGAATCAGCCCCTGTGCTCTCGTTTGTGCGCGCGCTGTGTGTGTGTGTGTGTGTGTGTGTGTCTGTGTCTGTGTGTCTGTGTCTGTGTGTGTGCGTGTGTGTGTGTGTCTGTGCGTGTTTTTGTTTTTCGCTGCTCAAAGAAAGAAGATGGCGGCGCACCCGTGCAATTCAGACTCAAAATGGGGGGTAAATTGCGCTAATTTTCAAACACAATTTGCAAATAAGGAAGTCGGTCACGTGCAAGAGGAAGTCGCTTGGTCACGTGCAACTATATCTCACGTGATCTGTGGCGCCCGGATGCGACTTCAGTGCGTTGCTGGGGAGATAAAATGCCCATAACATCGGTGTGTTAAAGTGCATTTTCCGTCGCATCTCCCTGCAATTCTCCGCGTCGCCTCACATTCAAGTGTCGTCTCGGCGGACAGTCTGCTCGTGGTGTGATACTGCATTAGTCTGCTCTTTGCTGTAGCTTTGGCTTAACATTGTAGCTTGTGGCGTCCGACAGAAGCGAAGGATGGGCGACGGAGACGGCCTGCAGCAGCAGTCCGTGGAGACATGGCTCACCTCCAAAGTGGGCACTGTTCCCCGCAACTCGCTGGGGTGGTTCCGCGCCGGCGTTGGCTTTTACAACAAGAAGGAGTATGTCCGCTCCATCGAGTGCTTTGAAAAGGCAATACAACTCGACCCCATGAACGTGAGTGGCCGCGTTCATGCATGTGTGTGGCTGTAGTTTTGACATTGCGGAGTCATCGTCAGGCAAGTCACACTCTCTGCCAGTCCCTTCATCATAAGCGTGTGGGCCATGACCGTGTGGCTTCGCCTGTACGAACCGACTTCGCTCCCAACCGAAAAGAACACGGTGGCTGACTCGCATTGCAACTGGGCACCTCATATTGCAGTATAACGCATACCAGATCATGGCGCGCGCGTGCATCGCCGTCAACCGTAAGTTCGACGCCTGTCGTCGTATTTGTCAAGTTGAGCGCGATTCATGACAATGTGGCCATCTTGACACGTTTTGCAAAGAACTGTGTCGTGCCTTTAACTCACGTGAGTGTGTGTCCATGTCCGTGTCGTTGTTCCGTTGTCTTCAGGAAGAGAGGATGCCATCGAGGCCCTCAAGCACTCTGTCAAGTTGGATAATCCGTCCGACTGGCAGTTGCTCGTGGAACTCACGTCACAGATCAAGGCGAAAGAGTGAAGCGCGGTCCGATGTGATCATGTGTCATAAGGATTACCTGCGAAATTGCGAAAAGCAGCGCTATTTCCCTCTGCGTGTGATGGGTTTGCGTTTGCGTTTGCGTTGCGTTTGCGTATGATGGGCCTCACAGGGCGGTCCTTCTTCTGTACATTAGCCGATTCGTGCCAAAAGCTCGTCCAACAATATGGTCACGCACTGGCAAGTATGCACACAAACACAGACACGAAACGCACACGGCATGCCAATTTTGAATGAACAAAACCGCATCTCCCTGTCCAACATGGATTATATTGGCTGTTTATATTCTACAGAGGCGTCATTCATGGCGGGGTTATGCATGAGCTCACAGTGTGTATGGAGACGAGTCGACGAGTTCTGCCCGTGCAACGCACTTTCGCAGCCACGCAACGCCCACCAACAGGATACCCGCATGGTCCGCCCTGAACTTGTGCACCGCGCCGTCCCAAGATGCAACGTCACCGCCACAAACCACGTGTGTTGTGTGCTGTGCAATGCGCCCGGACGCTTTTCCACCGTACGCTACGACATATCGCGCGAGCGCTTGGGCCTCCGCGGCGGCCACGCGGTAGAAGCACACTGAGATGGGTGCAAGGGGCGCATGCGGCGTTGTCTGTGCACTCGAAGCAATTGCACCACTTGCTCCACTTGCACCACTCGCACCCCCGCTGTCGTCATCGCCAGTGTCGCCGTCATCGTCGTCACTGCTCCCCATTCGCTGATCATTGCAGTCACTCGGCGGCTCCACGTGAGTGGCAGCGGCGGGTGAAATGCATTCAGGGCGCAATGCACTCGCGTCCACGGACTGCCTCGCACCGCCAGCCGCCGCACCCGCGCGATAGAAGTAGACGGACGCCGGGATGCCACGTGCGGACAGGTGCTTGCGCATCAGACGCTCGCAGCGGTAGTAGCTGAAGGCGGGGTCCCCGTGCCCAATGCGAGGCACGTGCACCGTCGCCCCCAATCGGCGCGCAACGCTGCCCAGGCGGTGCATCGCAGAGTCGATTGCTGCGGCGTCGATCGGCTGAATGCGGCCGCGAGCGTCCCTGGTCTGCACGACAAGCAGGCACGCAAGGGTCACGCGGGCGCCGCTAATGTCCATGTCGGCAATGTGTGCGTCCCCAAGCGCCAGGTCGCCCATGCGCCCGGCCAGTTCGTAGTGCTCGCGCGGCCGCTGCGAGACGGCAGAGAGCGCCCGGAAGAGCCCCCCGCGGCCCCAGCTGCCGGTGTCGTCCACGGGAATGCCGATGATTGCGGGGCGGTCTGGAGTCCCGCAGGCGCGGGTGACATCACCGACGCAGTGGGCGAGTGGAGCACGGTCCTCGGCGTCGGCAGCGGCCAACAGCGCGGCGTCACCGTCGGCGTCATCGTCAACCCCAGATGACGAATCGTCGTCCTCCACGCTTGCAGAGACATACCCGCTGTCCGCCCACAGCTTTTGTCGCTTGCGCAATTTCGCCTCCTCGCGGCGCACCTCCGCCTCCTCGCGCTCAAGGGCCCTCTTCCGCGCGCCTTGCCGCCGCAGCTCCAGTTCATCTGCACTCAGCTCACGCCGGCCACGCGCGGGCTGATTGGCCTGGTTGGGGTCGATTCCACGCCGCACTCGCTCCTGAGCAAGCAACGCATCGGCGGCGGCGGCATCGGCTCTCTCGCGCTCTTCGGCTGCCCTGGCGTCTGCATCATCGTGAGCGTTGTCGATGATCGCATTATTGCCGGAGGCACCGCCACGTGCGGGGTCGACAACCCAGCGCCCGTCCTCAGACCGGCCGATGAGTCTGTCGATGGCGTCGTCGCGGTGGGCATCCTCTCCCTCTTTCTCTCCCTCTGTATCACTTAATATGCGCTCAATGCCGTGGCGCAGAATGACGCGCAGCTCGTCGGTGTCCATGTCTGCGCCGCCGCCGGAGTCGTCGGCGTCGGCACCCGCAAACCGACCGCGCGCTATAACGGCCCGCGTGAGGCGCAGCTTCTTCTCAGCGCGGGCAAGGACGACCTCGTCGACGGAATCACGTGCCACCAGGCGGATGATTTTCACGGGGCGGTCCTGCCCAATACGGTGAGCGCGCGCGGCCGCCTGGAGATCGCTTTGGGGGTTGAAGTCGCTGTCGTAGAAAATGACCGTGTCAGCCGACGTGAGATTGAGGCCGAGGCCCCCCGCCCGCGTACTCAGCAAGAACAGCCAGGGTGCATCGGCCGCAGGGGCGCTTCCTGGCGGTGGGCTTGTCTGGAAGGAGCGCACAGCGGCGTCGCGCTCGTCCCCACGCACAGACCCATCCAGGCGCTCGTATGGAATGCGCCGGAACGTGGCGTAGTCCTGGAGAATGTCCAGAACCCGCGCCATCTGCGAAAAGACAAGCACTTTGTGTCCCTGTGCGCGTAGCCGACTCAGTAGCCGGTCCAGGAGACGCAGCTTCCCGGATGCCTCCTGCAGACATGCGTGCGCCCGCAAGAGAGTGAGATGTATACACTCAGAACCACACGGCGCAATCGGCCGTCGGTCGGCACCCTTGCGCCCATACGCACGCACCCATGAACACATCACACATACTTGCAGATGCTCACGCAGAGACACGCATATATTTATATGTTTGCAACCGAAATGGTGTCACCCACCACAAGATGCTCTCCCTCGACAAACGGCTCTGGCTCGACGCCCTCAAACAGATACGGGTGGTTGACGCACTTGCGCAGCTGCACGAGCATGTTTGCCAGGCGGGCCTTGGATCCCGCCGCGAGCGCCTCAACGTCCTTGGTAAGCACCGCCCGATACACGCGCCGCTGCACCGCCGTCAGGCTTGTGTACAACACCAGCTATAAAAAATCATACGACCGCACACACACAAACAAGAGTGTGAGCATCCCGTGAGATATGTGCAATTGCAGACGCATTCACGGGAGGCACATCACGCACCTCTTCCTTTGGGGGCAAATCGGCGGCAACATCGCTTTTCACCCGCCGCAACAGAAAGGGTTCGAGAAGACTGTGTAGCGTGTCAGCGCCGCTACGGTTGTGCTCGATGTCTGCGTGCTTTGCAAGAAACGCACGTGCGTCGGCTGCGGGAAAAAACGAGGGTGCAACAAAACTGCCCATGGCAATTGCATGCACTGTTTGTAAGCACGATGGGGTCGTCCACAAATGTCAGTGTGAGCACTTCAGGGGAGTTGTCGGCATCGTCCCGGTGTTCGTTGAACGCAAAAGGCAGAGGAAGGAAGAGACACAACAGCCATGGCCTCTGCACCGACCTCAACAGCGCATACAATTCGCCCAAGTTATTCTGGACAGGCGTTCCCGTGAGAAGGAAGCGGCACGTGACGCGCAGTGACGACAGCACGCCGTACAGAAGCGCCTCTGCGTTCTTCAGCCGATGACCCTCGTCCACAACCAGACAGGCCCACCTGCGTCGATGTTGGCAAACCACACGCATACACATACACACACGTTGGTATGGCATGAAAAGTACTCATACCACGTAAACACGGCACAATACATGCAGCACGCATGCACGCACGCACCGGAAGTCACCCATGAATTCGGCGTCCTTAGTGCACATTTCATAGGTGGTTATGAGAACGTCCAGGTCGCTGGCGGCAACAAGTGAGCGAATTTCCTGCGTTTGACACGGCAACCAGCACAAGCAATGTGGTGTAAGGGCAATCAAGATGGTTGACGTACAATTCGCAAGGGAAGCAGATTCACTCCCGCACTCCCCAAACAACGCACAAAACAGCGACTAGGAAGTGTCCTGAGGACTGCACTACGTGCCTCCTGCAGTTGCGCACGGCGGTCGGGGTCGCCGACATAGGACCGTCGCCGCAGCGCAGGAGCGTATCGCGCCATTTCCGCATCCCAGTTTGCGAGGAGGGAGAGGGGAACCACCACGAGCGAGGGGCGTGCGGGCCCCGCGGATGCATTCCGTGCTGCGTGCACAATGTGTGCAAGAAGGCCGATGGTCTGGACTGTCTTTCCCAGTCCCATCTGCAACATACCGAAGCATGTCGAATGCACAACGCACGCTCAGTTATCCACACGCGCACCAACCAAGCACATGACACATCCGGCTGAACAATGGACAGGGCACATCCAGCGGGCTGAACAATGCCGCGGTATGCAAAACACACCTCGTCGGCGAGGATCCCGCCGTGCCCCGACGCGCCTATCGATGCCAGCCATGCGACGCCGGCTAGCTGGTAGGGCCGCAGAGTGACCCCGCTCAGCCCGCTGCGCACCAGCGACGCGGCCGTGGGGGCGTCGCAAACGCTAGCCCCGGCATCATTCGCATGATTGTTCATGTTGAGTCCACAGCCACACAAGCAGAACGATGTGTCTCTTGCTTTCCGCTGTTATTAGTATTGAGTGCGACGCGCTGTGATTCCTGTTGGCCACTGAATGCGACAATATGACTCAGTGCAGACTCCGATGGCGTTTGCATACATCGCAGCCAGGGGAACATTCGGAGTTGAGCCAAGTGTGGTTGTGGCACTGGGGGGCTTGATGTGACTTCGATTGTGTCTGCATCATTGACTGGCAACCAAGAGAGAGTACCTTGCTTGCGTTAATTGCAATGGTCATCACTCTGTCCACTGGCCGATTGAAAATTCGCTCCCGCCAAAATTGGGTCTGGTCACGTGATTGATGACATTAGCGTGCTAACTTAGATAGACAGCACTCTCCACTCTGAAATATCTTCAAACCTGGGGGGGAAGGGGTGCGGCAGTGGCGAGAGGGGGGCTGCGTGCATGTGCGCCCACTTGTTGTGGTCTGTTTGGCATGTTGATAATTGGAGCACTGTATTTTGAGCTGGTGCAAAACCATGAACACAAAATGCCCAATCACCAACAAACAAACAAACACGCAGCAGTCCACAAAGGGCAACCAAATACCCCCGCGATGTGCAGGCATCGTCCTTACGCATACACGCATCTCCATGCATGTGCCGGCTTCAGGTGTCCCCATTATGCCTCAAAACTCGTCGTGGGCACCATAGTAATAGTTTATGCTCTGACTAAAGTCGTCGTGCTCATTGTGGCGGTCTATAGTATCAGTCGGCGCAAGAAGCGGGCGGTTCTCATCCTCGTCGGACATGTAGTATGCGCCCTCGTGGCGTCCTCGCATGCGCCCAACACCCTCGCGAAGCGTGTCGCGAATGCGCAAGGGTGCCGTGGGGCGCACCGGTATCCTCGTGTGTCGAGCGGTTACGTAGTGCTGGACAAGTGCGCCGCCGACGAGGAGGACGAGCCATCCGGCTAGCATCAGGTACTCTGGAGGATGCGCAAGGACGGCGGTGTTGTATGTGGTGTGTTGAGGCGGGTATTGTGTTTGTGGTGTGTTGTGACGGTGTTGTGTTTGTGGTGTGTTGGGACGGGTGTTGCGTTTGTGGTTTGTTGGGACGGCGTGTGTTGTGTTTGTGGTTTGTTGGGACGGCGTGTGTTGTGTTTGTGGTTTGTTGGGACGGGTATTGTGGTTGTGGTTTGTTGGGACGGGTATTGTGGTTGTGGTGTGTTGGGACGGTATTGTGTGCGGTGTGTTAGGACAGTGGTGTTGTGTATGTGTTGGAGGGAATGGCGGTTGGTTGGTACTCGTGCCACCGGTGAATTCAAAGTCATGGTGGGAGGCAATATCATGCAGACCTTCAGAGCTCTAGCGCCAACACCACTGTCGAATCCAACAACAGCACCCCACAGCACGGCGGGTGTCATCCCCCCGAGAGTATGATGTGTGGGTAATCACACGCACCGTTCTTCTGGTACTGGATGCCGCTGTATATCACTCCGTACTCCCGGATGGTCGCGCGGTCGATGACGGCAGACACAACGTTGGTAAATGCGCTGTGCACGGAATAATCAAGAGCTGCGTTTGTATGTATGTTTGTGTGTGTGTGTGTGTGTATGTATGTGTGAGGGACGGAGGAATCACAGGGGCACAAACAACGGGCTGGGGACATGCCACTTTCGTATGGCGCGGTCAGAGACCAACCTCCAATAAATGCATAGGACCCGCACATAGCCCCAAATGCAATGCTCGTCTGCAAGATGGGTGGGCGCGTAGATGAAAACAGAATAAAATTATTGAGCAAGGCAGAAAAGCAGATTCAAAGTGGACTTCCTCGGCAACAGCAAGCCACGTCATTCTTGCCTGCACTTTGTGCAGACAACCACGCACACGCACAGCAGCAGAAGCCCCACCAAGCGCGGATAGGCAACCATAAAGAAGGCTGGGAGAGCCAAGCCCGCAGAGAACGTCATCCCGAAATTTACTGGATTCTCCCACAGCCGCAACTCGCCTGCCGGTGAGCCAACAGAGTGTTTTCAGTGAGTTCGAATGAGGCAAGACAGGGGCAACATAAACCTTTGATCGGCGGGGACGGCCATCCATGTCAAAGACAAACACAACATAGGTGATTGCACAGACACCAGCGAATGACTTGGCTGTCTGCTATTCTACGTGAGACATGTAACACACAAATCCCACCCACCCATTGGCGATGAGAAGAGAAAGCACATGAAGAGAAACCCCATGCAGAAGCCCTCGAACAACAGTCCCACGGCGAGCACGACGAAGTGCCACAACAAAAATGGCACAATTCCGCCCACGAGCCCGACAATGCCCGACACAGCGACGCGGACTGCGGCAGACGCAAGCAACGGAGGATCAGGGGGGAGGGGGGGTGGCGTGTCGTGAAGCAAGAGGCACGTGCTCGATCACAGCCAACACACCTGCAAATGAGTCGCTCGATAGAGCAGTGTTGCCGGCAACGAGGTACATCGCTATGGAAAACACCGCCACACCGCTCACGTACATCTCTAATTTGGCGCCGGGGGGGGGGGGGGGGGGGTCACGTGATGGTAGGAATTGTGGAAATGGGTACGTGGAATGGTCCATTGCATACAGCATTTCAGCACGTACCCAGGCAGGAAAGTTGTGCGGGATACAAGCAGCGTGTCTGTGACAGCAGCGCCCACTGTCTTTACAGCACAGTCATTAGGTGATCAGGTAATACCCACGAAAGCGGAACAGGCAGTGCCCAAAGAACACGAGCAGGAGCCCCACACCACCAGCAACGATGGCAAGCGCAAGTGTTGTTGCATTACCTGCACGTAGAGTGAAGTGCCCACGTGGTCGGACACAAACCAAAAACCCGTAAGTGGCAAGCAGCACATGCACAGAGTAAACGCATAGAGCGTCACATGAACTAGTCCCACGGCAGTACTGCGAGCCCTTGGCATCTCTTCATGCCTCAGCTTGTCGAGTCGCAACAACAGACAGTTCCGCATCCTAAACCGTGCTACTCTCGACCGCTCCTTCCAACGCCACTATCCAATTGTGTGTATTCCCGTCATCCACCAAATCAATTGCACGGGCACGACGAATGCGGTCGTGAAAGAGCAAACAAACACAGACCCACCGAGATGGTCGCATGAGTTGCCATTGTCGAGGTCGCACGAATAGGTAAAGCCGCCGGCGTACGCTGACTGTGTTCCGCGCTCTGTGTCCTTCACAAGAATGTTATAAACAATACCACGGCCAACCATGCTTGGGACATCAGCGCGCTTGATGTCTGTGCCGACAAACGAGTGAACCTGAGCCAGTCACATCCAAAGGAGTATGAGAGCAAGGCTGAGCGACATATTGCGTGCTGAAAGAAGACACGCACATCACACCATGGGCACCACATGTGCCCCACGGCTCACGCAACAGACCTTCTTTCCATGCGATCGCATTCCTGCTGCCGTCGACATTTTTGCCAGCGCCCCAAACAGAGCCGATTGACTGAGGGAATTATCCGGCAGAATGTACTCGTAGAGCTCATAGACAAGACGCCTGTCGAGCTTGCAAGTTGGCGGGGACGCTCCACTTGCATAGCCCACATTGGCACTGCCAAACGAGACAGTTGCAATGGCATTTTTGTAGATTACGGTCACGGTCGGATCAAAATCGCGCGCGCATGTCGTGCAGCATGCACCGGGAATGGGGTCTGCCGGGGTAGCGTGCAGAAGGGCGCACAGAGTAAGATCACGGTGTGCGCGCCCACAACTAGTCGCATCACACACAAGGCGCGCAGATTGAGACGCATCAAAGCATTCACTGCAGACTCATGGCAGATATATAGCGGCCCAAACATGCAGTAGCACAACAACACACACAACAACAGACACAACACGCACAACAGCACGCAAGCAAGCAAGAGTGCCCACCGAGGGCTGTGCCCGACGTCCCAAACGCAAACGCAGTCGTCGTGGCAGGCGCATCGATGGAAGCTGTCAGCGCCTGGCCCGTGAGTGCAAAGGCCAGGAAACCGCTACTGCGCGCCGTTACAGAGTCGCCGCCACCGCCGGGGTACGAGGCGTTTGCTCCGAGCAAGACAGCCTGGGCATGGCAGGCCAGAAGCACCCACTCGGCGCCCGGGTCGGTGGGCGCGAGGGCGAGGGTCACGTGCGCGGTGGGCCCCACTGTCACCTCCTCGGCAACCCCGCTCACAACGTCGACGGTGAGGGCGGACGACATGGGCGTGGGCAGGACAACGACGACAAGCACTGCAAATGCACGGGATCAGAATGCTTTCGATTTGGGGTCCATTGTGCACATATCGAGGGGCGAGTCGAACACAGATCCCACTTACTCACCAACAACCGAAATCAACCAACGGCGTGAGGATGGCCGCAAGCCCGCTGTCCGAGTGCCCGGTGTGCGACGCATTGCTGCAGATGAGTGCAAGCTCAGTTTGTGCGTCTCTCGTTTGATCTTCGAGAGGGCCACTTAATGATTCACAAGGGAAAAGCGCCCAGCAGTGAGGTAGCTTCGTGACAAAACGGGCAGTGATTCAACTCAGCGATGCCAAAACAAGTGTTTAGGTGGTCAAAGCAAGTGTTGCTGAGTTAAGGCCCATTCCCTTTCTCAAGATAGTGGACGGCCTGCAATTTGCAACTTGTTTGGGGGCATTCGAACGCCTTGATAATCTTAACGTGGTCTTAATAATTGGTGATCAGTGACTGCGACTTATGCAGACCAATCTCGGTGTCTCTCGTGAGTAATTGTCCGGACAAGTGAGTCACGTGTCACGTGATATAAGTCAAGCACGTGACCCTCCGAGGTACATTTTCACTTCGGGCAACGAACCCTCGCCTACATTATGGATTATAGAGGCGTTCTATATATTGATATTGGTATTGGTATATGTTTGCGGCGGGTGGGTGGGTGG
>CALSCR010000895.1:0-17781 GCA_943704495.1 Pigoraptor chileana
GGGTATGCAAGCAATCCAAACTGCCTGCTCTCTCTCTCTCTCTCTCTCTCGCTCTTGTTGTGGAGTCCATGGTATAGCGCCTACGACAACTGACTTACCTCTTTTGTTTTGGACATGGCAAAAATCCCACGCCATCACAGGCACATATACACTGCGTCAGTCGACAAGACTCTGGCCGTATGGGACGCCGACACGCAGCAGCGCATCCGCAAACTGCGTGGCCACGGCGACATTGTGAATGCATGCTGCCCCGCACGCCGCGGCTCACCGATTGTCGTCAGCGGCTCCAACGATGGAACAATCAAGGTGGGTCTCCCGTGTGCTGGGTCATGTGCGCACGTCCGTCGTGTGTATGTCCACTACACATTGCACGCGGCGAACACGATCTGGTCATGACAGGCTGTTTCCTCTGCACCCGGCCCTTCTCGTGCAATCCATTAATGCCTGCGGTGCCTATGCTGTTGCAGCTGTGGGACGCCCGCCAGCGCGGCGAGGTGCATTCGATGCAAAATAAATACCAAGTCACTTCAGTGTGCTTTGGCGACGCGGGCGATGAAGTAATCACCGGCGGACTGGATAACGACATCAAGGTGCGTCACGTGTGCCTTTATCGCCTCATGTACTCCGGAGTGTGCAGCATGTCACCGCCAATCATGCCGTCTTATTTTGTCTCGTGGCGTTGCCAATCACCGCAAATGTCAGGTTTGGGATCTGCGCAAGCTGGAGGTCGCGTACTCCATGGCGGGCCACGCAGACACCGTCACGGGCCTCAGCCTCAGTCCGGATGGTTCCTACGTACTATCAAATTCCATGGACAACACTGGTGCGTGTGCATGAAATCCACTTTCCATTTGTGGTGTCGGATGCTCACCCGCCCTGCAATGGTTTTTATTTCAACTAAATCGGTTCTCAGATGCTGATTGAGTCTGATTGCCTACTTATTTACTTATTACTCATGATCTTACGAATATGCTCTTGCATATTGTGTAGTGCGGATATGGGACGTGCGGCCGTACGCACCCGAGCAGCGTTGCGTCAAGGTGTTTACTGGTGCGCAACACAACTTTGAAAAGAACCTCTTGCGATGTGCGTGGTCGCCAGATGGCGAGAAGGTAAGGGTTGTTGATGCGGCACGCTTGTACAATTTGTCCTTGCAGTACCAAAAAATTCATTGGCCGCGCACCTTTCTTTGCTCAGATTACCGCCGGAAGTGCCGATCGCTTTGTGTACGTCTGGGAAACGTCGTCGCGGCGCATTCTGTACAAACTTCCAGGGCATGCCGGGAGTGTCAACGAAGTTGTTTTCCATCCGAAGGAGCCTATTGGTACGTTCGCCGCTTAGCTTCAGTTTATGTGCCCTCTCTGCACGTGGTGTTGTGTGTGGAGTCGGTGGGCATACCGCCCAAGACACTGACTTACATTCTACATCTTTGTACATGTTTACATCTCTCTCTCTCATTCTCTCTTGTGGAGTCCATGGACACAGCGCCTATGACACTGACTTGAATCCTACATCTCTCTTTCTCTCTTGTGGAGTCCATGGGCACAGCGCCTATGACATTGACTTGAATCCTACATCTCTAACCGGTTCAAAAAGTGACGCTCTGCTGATTACATTCATCGATTGATCGTGCAGTTGCATCTTGCTCGAGTGATAAGCGAGTATACATCGGAGAGCTCGAACTGTCGTGATGGCCTCAGTCGTTGTATTTTCATCGCCACACTTTCATTTTAAGATAATGCGGCTGGCACGCCTTGCGTTGCATTCAAATACAGTGTGCTGAATTGAAATGCCCGGCATTCTTGCAACCAGTGAAAAAAATATTACAACACTGACTTTACAATGGAGCATGCATTCGCCCCGTTTGGGTATCATGGGGCGCGCCCCACATGCCCGCAGTCGGACTGATGGAGCCCGTTGAGGAGATGGAGTGACGCGACTCGCGCTGTGAGCCCGGGGACTGGAGCGCCTGCGACGACAGCGCCCTCGAACGCCGGCCGTCAGTTGACCCGAGTTCAGTTGATAGCCACGCGAGCCCATCGAGTACGCCTTCCAGACTGAGGCCGCAACAGCACTGGACTCGCCACCGACCAAGCCCTTGCGGAAGCGATGCGCCGACATATGGGGGTGGCAGCGATGCTGACGGAAGTGACCATCCGCTGGCGTGGACACCGTGCGCTGACTGCAACGATCCTGGGTGCACCGCAAATGAGCCGCTCCCAATGCTGCTGAGGCTGCCCGTGCTACTCGTGCTGCTGCTGCGGCTGAGCCACCCAGCGCCCACGCCCCGCCCGTCTATCAGCGATAGTCGACGCGCAAACTCGGCTGCCCCGGATGCTGCAGGGCCCAGATGCGCGCGAAGATCCATTTTGTTTGCAAGTACGAGTAAGGGTGGTGCGCTGGCAGACACAACCTGCGCGGCGTGCGACAGACGTTCAACGAGCACCGGCAGTGAGGGACATCCGGGAGGCGGGCCGCGGCCGTCATCAACCACGATTATTGCATCGACCGGTTGGAAAGGGCGTATTTCTGTCTCTGGCTGCAAGACAATGCGCCAGGTATTTGTTTGCGGCGTTGTTAGGGACAGTGCTTGCGGGGATGTGCATATGGATGGAGCAAAAAGCAGAAAAATTACACTATGGATGGGCTCGCAATCATGTCACGGAAAATGCGATTGAATTATTGCAATGAGCTAATTCATCTGCGCTTGTGAATAAGACTAACCCCGCCGTCCGGAAGGTCCCACACCTCGAATCGAAACACCGTGTTGATGTCGGGCACTTCAAGAACGAGTGTCTCGCCAAAGCGCCCGAGGTAGTAAGTGCGGTTGTGACTAGGGCCAAATTTCAAGTGGTAGAATATGGTCGCCTTGCCGGCTGCATGATCGCCGCATGAGTGGAGAGAACAAAGAGGTTTGGCCATCTGTTTCAACGTACAAAGCACAGCAGTGACACAACAACATCGCCAGCACACGGGACGCACCGCCACGCCGCCCAATGTAAAGCACCGAATAGCGCGCCTTTCGCAGCGACCGCGGTTTTCTAGGAATGGCATCCTGGGGGGCAGCGGAGTCGGGGAGTCCCGGGCGGCGGGCGCCACAAAAATGCTGCTCACGAAAGAGCGCCTTCCACGACGCACCGCCACGAGGGTGGAGGGTGTCCCAGCCGACCGCCCGTAGCAGACAGAGGTGGCGCAGGTACAGTGCTGTTCGTGTACGTAAGGTAGTTGAGAAGACAATTAAACACAACACTTTGGTGATCGCTTGAAAGTGCCCGATTACATACGACAATATATCCCAATTCGTGTAATGTGAGAGAGGTGGCAAAAATTGCTGACGGATATAACACAACCTTTCCAAAGGTGCTCATCGCCAGCGAGTCGATGCATTGTGCGCGACACGCACGACAGAGAAATGAGGTCGGTAGGCTCAAGGTATGAGAATATCTTTCGAGCCAAAAAACCAGCCACGCACATGTTGTTGGGTAGATATCGATAGAGTCAGTACACTCGAGAGGAATGCATCTTGCCTGTCTGTCAACACCACAGCATCTTTCCGACAGCGCATTTTACAGCCCACAACGGACTCACCGCCATAGTAAGCTCTTCGCTTAGTACCGCCAGGTGACAAGGTCTGTCGGGCTCCGACCACTCAGTCTGCTGCTCATGCACTTTCCAGCCATCCCTTGTCACCCCTGGGGGGGCGCCTGCGATCGTAAGTGCATCATCACGCGCACACATGCTGTCCATGTCTTGCATGCCATCTATGCCATCTGAGTGATCTTCACGAATTGCTACGTTGACGCCAGGTTCAACCCCATGGTGAGTGACGGAGTGCGCGGCATCCATTTCTCCGATGTGCTTTTTGCAACTGCGGGTGGCTGCGTTGCAGAATGCAACCGCAATGCGTGTGTCACCCACTCAAGTCGATATCGTTTTCTTTCCCACACAAGAAGCTTGAAGTACTTACTGGGCGGGGAAACGTTGAATAGGTCACGTGATGATATGTGTGCACGCGTCATATCTGCGTCATCACAATTGACCGAAGCAAGCGCACGTGATCCACGTCACCTTCTCGTCGGGGAACACGACTGCGATGCATGCGCGGCGGCGAGGCCGACTTAACTGTTTGATAATCTGTCCTTATTACTTATACCAGCAATCTGCAATACGTACTGTTAGGATAAGACTGAAAGGGCAAATTAATGCATATGATTCAGAAAGCCAATGATGCCATAATAATACCATGCCGCTCACATGCGCTGTTTGCGATGGCGCAACTTTCTCTCAAAATGAGGGGGGTTTCTACGTGTGCGGACTGTGCGGTACCCAGTCGCAGGTGGAGAAATGCCCAGTGAATCCATAAACGCCAACCTCCCCTCCATCTTTACACTTTCTTATACATATTGTTCCATTCCATTTAGGATTACCGGGAGGAAGAGGGAGAGCACGATCCAGGTGCAGATGGCACCTTTAAGAAACAACGCACTCGTGCACGTCGGTCACGAACGGGTAAGCAACACGCCTTATTGTGTTTTCATGTGGTGGTGAGCACTACTAATGCGTTCGGTGTGTAATGGTTTACCATACACCATGCCTGTATCAGACGTCGACACCGACTTGTGGGATGAAACACTCGCACTGCACGAGGCCTTCCAGCAAATATTATATGCCCAAGTAAAGCATCTCTGCGAGAGACATCACTTCCCTTGCGCACTGAGGGTAGGTAAGAGATCAGTGGTGTGTGCAAGGCCATCTCAAATAAGATCTTTTACATGACGAAAATTGCCGTGGTGTGTGTCTCGTCTTGTTTTTCTGCACAGGATGAAGTAGCGGCGATGTGGTTCGCCTTCCTAGCGCGCTCAGATACACACGGTCTGAGTGCCACAGATATCGGTCCTGCGACTGCGTCATTGGGCTCATCGTGCCGTGACCTGCGCCTGCAGCATTCGCTGGCGTTTATCTTTCTTGCCCTTGTGCGGCTGCGCGAGGGCGTTCTCCCGGTGGACATTGTCGTGTGGGTTGGCCGCCTGTGCGCAAATTGATTGGGTGCGGAAATGCGGTTGTGCTGCAGATTTCCACACTCGTGACAATGCTGCGTTGTGAGAGCACAACCCATTGTGGACACTCATCAATCGCGCAATGTCACTGTGCAGGTGGGCGTCCAGTGGGCGGCTGCCCTATTTGGCAGGCCACACCCTACTCGATCCCGACTTTCGGCTTGGTGCAGGTGCCTGGCAAACTATCCGGCCGCGGGTACGTTGCTGTCGTGTGTGAGTGTGTGAATGTGTGTACAAGGGTCGGTCAATTGTCTCGTTGAGCTGAGCGTGCCATATCCTGAATCGCGTTCATGCGGCTCCGCAGACACTCCCAAGCGCAGAGGGCGTGTACCGACTGGCGGTGGAACTGGTTCCCTACCTTGCGATTGGAATGCCTCCGTTGAATATTTCAGTGATACTGTCCCGGCTTGCGCGTCGACTGTGCCTTCCCAGTGAGTGCTTTGGGGTCGCTTGTGTACTTTTCTGTGTGTGTCTCTTGTAGCGCCTAGGACAATGACATGAATTCTATATCTCCCTGTCACAACGCAACGGCATAAGTGGCACTAATGTGTGTGTGTGCGAATATCATGATTACAAATGTCGTTATGGTATTCCTGTGCAGGCGAAATGGACACATTTGCCCTCAACCTTGCTGCCGTTGTTGCCCCGGAGATGTTTGTCTCTTTCCCACATACGCCATCGCCCTCCGTGCCTGCTATCCTCATGGCAACCGTCGTCGCCGCAGCAAAGGCTACCTGGGGCCTGGATTTCGACGATGAGTGGGTCCCGTGACCTGTAAGAGAGTGCTTGTTGCCTGCCGTGTGCTGACTGGCGTGGCTGCGGACTCTGCTAATCAAACCCTCTGCTCACCTCCCTAGGCCACCGATGCTCCCCGTTGGCAGCGGCACTTGGAAGTCAGCGGCGTCACACCTTGCGCACGAGGAGCGATGGGAAGTGGCGACGCCGCCATGGACAGAAAGGTGTGCCGGGTTTCAGTATCCTTCTTGTTTCCAGTCACACACACACGCACACATACACGCACACACAAACACACATGCACGCACAGTGCTGTTAATGTGTCATCAATCCATGCATCTGAGCTTTCAGTCTCGCCTGATGCAGAGATCTCACTGGAGCTATACTCAACGAGGAAGCCCATCTTGATTTTTGTCGGTCGCACATTTTCCGAAATGCAGTTGCAGACGACGGTGGGTAATTGTGGGTACTAAATGACGTCTGTTATGTTTTTGTCTGTCAAATATGCGTGCCGTGTGAACTGCGAATAGTGAAGCGTCTCTCCTTCCCAACTGTGCAGGCATCGCTGGCTTGGTCTCTCTTTTTCAAAGCAATTCATCAGCGACAGCGCCGCCCCACATCGTGCGCGTGACTGACGAAGCCCTGCATAAGGGGGCTCCTTCTACGAACTCCGCGTCGGACGGATGCGGACAGTTGTATGCAGTGTACGGGCAACGAGATGCACGGGGCGTCACGGTACACCCACCACTGGCGTTTCTACTCGCGTCAGCGGCACGCATTGCCGGCGTCGACAAGGACACGCTCTACCGGGCATGTACAGACACCGACAGGGCAATTCTTCGGTTTCAGGTGCAATTATTGAGAGACACGGAAGACGAAGTGCGTGATGCGCGTGATGGAAGCAGCGATTTTCAGCCGACCTGAAGTGTCACTTCATCAAAGCCTCCTGCAAAGCAACAGCACGCAAAGGTGAGATGCCGGTGCATTCCCACTCAGCCTACTTCCATTGATTGTACCATCCATCTAACACGCACATGGCACGGCACCACTCACCCAATCTTCCTCCTCATCGGCAGCTGCCGTTGGCGGCGCTTCGGCCTGCTTCTCCCTCACGAGGAACTGCGTGGACACCGGAAGGAAGAGTGTTCATGTGATGCACCGCAACTACCATTGGAGATACGCAAAGAAGATGTCCGTCTGAAAATTACCTTTGCAGCATCATCGGGCGAAACAGTGCTGTCAGTCGCCTCGTCCGCCGAAATCAGAGTGACTCTTGCGGATACGATCAATTCCCACAGGCTCGCATCGCGCCCGCTGGTGCCATCCTTGAGTTTCTCTAGGAAAGTATTGAAGCTGGCCGACTCTTCTGCCTACGGGTGTATCAATAACACGAGTGGGACGTAAATGTAGGGGACAGAATGTCTCTAAGCATGACGGCACAATGCGCAGTCCCCACCCACCTTCACACATGCATCCCTCAGTGCACGCAGGCATTCCAACGCCTTGGGATAGTTGTCCCCATTGATTGAGGTTGCAATAAACTCACTAATGCGCCCCTGCATTTGCTTGACAGCTGCATGTGCAAAGCGGCGATGCGTATGTTACAGTGCGCATCGCCTTAGCATCATGTGCTCAAGGGACTCAAATGACAAAGCTGTCACTCTGTCCAAGTGCACAGGGCACAGCGTCCCAATACTTATGCCACGTCTGGCTCCACGCACCTTCAGTTGTCAAGTCGACGTCGCGACGTGAAAGCATGGCACGGAAGTCATCGAGCGGCTGCACCGATCCGACGGACACTGCTGGGCCATCCGACAGAATCTGGGATGCGCAACGGCACTAATGTTATTTTCCATGGACGCCACTTGCACTATTCATGGGGACGCTGCCCGTCACAAGAGACGTTGCACACAAGGCATCCGCAACTAGCCCACCTCCATGGGCACAATGTCGTCGGCGTTTCCATCCGTGCGCGCTCGCTTTGCTGGCCGAGAATCCGAAGCCGCGGCAAGGTCTGCAGCTTCCGTCGAAGCCCACACTTTGGCAGCGGCGCCTTTCTCCTGTCGCTTCTCTGCACTCCCAAAGGCGTCGTAACTTCGAAATAAGCAGCAATGCCCTGACAGAAAAACATGCAGGTGACGAAAGACACGGCACAATGCAAAGAAGCTCGCAGTAGTCGGCCCACCGATTTTCTTGAGCGGGAAGAGCGTAGACAGCCTCTCGACGGCGGCTTTGGACGCGTCGACCAGGCGCGCATTCGGCTCCATGTACGCGCGGATCGCCTCGTCCAGCACGGGTATGGGATCTTCCGGGTGCAGAGCGCGGTGCTGTACGCACTGATAGAAGCGCTGAATGGCCGGGTTGAAAGTGCGCTTCGGCTTGAGCATCTCGACAGGCTTTACGCTGCCACCAATCAAAAATGGAGGGACGGTAGGAATGCATCGAAAATTCACGGACTAATCTTCCGAGAAACAGAGTGGAGAATGAGAGTCATGGCCATAGGTCTGTAAATGGACTGGGACCGTGGGCATAGCAAACGACGTGCACACAGGCGTATCGACCCAGACGCAGGGTCCACGTCAGTGTCTAGGCTCCTCCCAAGAGCGATCGACGAGTAATTTCTCACCTTCCAGGAACAGACACCATCAGATCAAATGACGTCACAAGCAGCTCGGCTGCGGCAAGCTGCTCGGGAGACAGCTCTGTGCCCTTCCTGTCAAGCGACGCAAATTCGTACTGGCGCACATCTTCCGCAAAGGGAAGCCTGCTGTATAGCATGCACTCGTGACCGCCAACCAATCCCGCGGACAGAAAGCCCAGCTTAGGCTCCGCGTTTGCGCGAAATACGTAGCGTACAATTGCGACAGTGCCGGTCCAAAACATGGCACGAAAAAGCGCACCAAACGCACGATGCGCACTCGCATCTTTGGGATCGGAAACCATCGCCAGCACTCCATCGACATAATGATGCCGAGGGATCTGTAAAAGAAGACACACACAGACAACGAATCAGAAAAATACGACTGTCAGCATTTCAGCGCACAGAATCAAAAGCACCATTCAGCTGCAAAATGAGCGAGAAAATGCGCAACAATCCGGCTGCTCACCAAATCCAGCTGTGTGAATCCGATCACAGCCAGACGTCGCTCAGTCTTCATTTTGAGATTGGCCTCGTCGACATCCAGAAAAGGCACGAGCGTGTCGCCATATTTGTAGCCCTTTGCCAGATCCTCGCGCTGCAGCTGCGTCTCATCCGACGCGTAGTATGACGAAACCCGTTTCACCTCCATGGCATCGGCACTATTTGAAGTGGTGGCTACAGGCGAGACCTTCTTGAGTGTTGGTGCGTTGAGCATCGAAACGTACGTGTACGAATACATCTGCGCAAGACAATGAAGCACAGCCCTTTAGCATCGTCTAAGGAGGGAATGCGTAGAAATAGAAACAATCTCCCCGCCATATCCAAACTGCTGCTGTTAAGTCGCACAGAAGACATACACACGTATATATATTTGTATATATGCACAGATGTTGGAACTTACTGGAATCTTGACGGTAGTTCCTATTTCGAGATTGCCACGAAATGTTGTTGTCTGTTTGAATGTCTTTGTTTTGAAATCGCTGAGATTCTGCATAGCCACCTCAAAGCTGAAAGACTCGCCCGCAACATCCTGCACGAGGCGCCCGATCACACGCTTTGCCTCTTCAGACGCCTGCAATGCATGAACGCAGGTTGGATGGTTGGTGCGGGCCAGTTGATATGCGGAGGGCTCCGTGATTAAGGCTTGGGAGCACAAGCACAAGCATGCGTGAAGGTGCCTAGTTTCTCCTCTTCCTTTCCATAACCGCGTTGATAAACGCCTGCACGAGCACTTGGCAAACAGCCGCACACACCTTATCTGATCCCGCATCACAGACGATGCCCCTGCACACCAGGATTGAAAATGTGCAAATAGATAAGCAGTAATGCATTCGATGGCACATACACCAACTGAAGCAGAGACGCGTTCAATCCATCATACCCCCCCCCCCCCCATGTAAATGCCCCAATATCAGCGGTATGGAACACAAACAAGCATGCCAACTTACGCCACTTGGAGCAATATGTCCTGCGACTGGATTGTCTGCACAATGTTATCGAGGCTGTCGGGATTGAATGGTGACGAGCCATCGGTGAACAGGACGATGCGGCGCGTGTCCACCTTTCTGTTCTCCGTTGCGAGTACGAGGGCGTCAATGGCAACAATCAGCGCGTCGATAACTGCAAAGGGGGTATGATGTATGTTGTGGTGGGGGCTCAGACACACGCAGGTCGATCAAGATCTCATGACATCATGGATCGCCACCGCTCAATCTATGCTCACACACACCAATTGTATATCGCTCCCCGCACACCTCACAGCCTCCCAAATATCATAGTCGAGGCACTTGCACTCACAGTCAGCGGACTTTGGCCCCGGTGCAATCTCCGTCACGCTTCGTAGGAGCTCCGTGCTGGCAGTTCGAACGGGATGCACAACACACACATTGCGATATGACGACTCGTCGGCAAGATTGTTGTTTGTCTCTGCAAAATGCACGAAGCGGGCAGTGAGAACGGATTGGATGGATGCATCAACGGACAAAGGCCCTCAGTCTTACAAAGTACCTTTCGTGCCAAATAGAACAAGCCCGATTTCGTCTTTAGGCGACTGAAACATCTGCAATTCAAGCAATGCCCACAACGTACACTGTGTCAGAACAATCTTCCTCGCGTCGCCCTGTCAACACAACGCACAACTACACAAGCAAGGACAACAGGACGCACAATAGAAAAATTAAATAAGACAAATATGTTCAAGATATTGGAGTGGAAGTATAAATTCACCCCATCCACTACACAGCTTGATCTCGCTCACCTTCTTCGACACAAGTTGTGAGACCATTTTGACGGTATTCTCCAGCATAGATGGCCCACCATCTAACCCCGCGCGCGCCATCCCGGGGCCGACATCCACCACAACCACCAGAGCCTCGGGAATCTGCGAATTGAGTTCCAGTGTGAAACGTGAGTCTATTGTTGTCAACAACATTGACAACAAGACGGCGGTTAAAGCGGCGATGCTTAGGGAGGAAACGCTGAGTAATGGCGATGCAAACCTTGCCCGCCATGTCTCAATGTACGTTGGTAACGGTCCGTTGGGAAGGCGATGCGTTGAGCACGTTCGTTGATTGATGGTCGGCGAGTTCAGTTGGGGAGCAGTGCAGGGGTGCCCCTTTCATACATGATGTTGCTCTGTCTCTCTCGTGGATCCTTGTGTTGGATGACAACCTCACACTCGGTGAGACGGACTGATTTTCCCGCCTGTAATCACAGCCTGATGACCGGCAATTTATGGTTACAGATACTGAGTGGAGCACTTGTCACGTGATGTAGCCTGTTGTCCGGTGTTGCCGTCTCGTCGCGAGGTCATAAATGAGACACCAAAACCAGCAATAATAAGCGACGAAACTGCTTTGACGGCCGCCTTGACGCACTCTCCTTTCCAGCAGCATGTCTCTTGAACCTGCGCGGCGGCTGCTTGGGTCTGGCCTGCTGGCTGTGTACAAACCGCGCGGCATGCTGTCGGCCGCAACCGTGGGCGCCGTCAAGCGCGCCCTTGCTTCTGGTAATGAGCCTCATCTGCCGTGGCATGCATGTGGCGTGGGAGCCTGCATGGCGGCGACTGGAATGTGCCGGTGCTGAATGCTGACCAAAACGTGGTTCATCCAATAACAGGCTATCGGGGTGCGCCGCCAAAGGTCGGGCACGGGGGGACGCTGGACAGTCATGCCCGTGGTGTATTGGGTAAGAACAAGCGGTGTACATGCTGTATGTGGTATCAGCCCGAGGTGACACCAAACGACACCCTGTATTGCTTGCAGTTATAGGGATCAACGACGGATGCAAGCGGCTTGGCTCTTTTCTTGCGTGCGACAAAGAGTATATTGTTGAGGGCGCTCTAGGACACTCAACAACGACAGACGATCTTGACGGTCAAGTCATGATACAGCGGCCATATGGTACGGTGTGGTATGTTGTCTGCCGTTGCGCCGGCGCGCAATGTCCCATGCGAAACGACATGTTGATTCTCGCGACTGTCATGCGTCCGTTGTTGAATCTTTGCCTGAAAAACGTGGTCGCCTCGCAGACCACGTAACACACGAGGCCCTCACCGCGGCTCTTGCTTCATTCGTTGGGCGCATTAGCCAGGCACCGCCAGTGTATGTTCTTGCCCCTCATACCCATGTTGTTAGTATGTCTCCAGTACTCTTTTGCGGCTTGTTTGCTAAACTTCTCCTTGGCGACAGGTACTCTGCCGTCAAACGACAGGGAGTGCGCCTTTCTGACGCTGCTCGACAGGGGCGTAGTGTGGATATCGAGGCTGCGATAAGGACGGTAATCGTACACGAGGCAAAGTGCATTAGCTTTGCGCCCCCGCTCTTTCGCCTGTGTGAGTAGCGAGCAACCTGTCTTCATTACTTGCGCTGGGTTTCATGTGAGTTTACTTCTTGGGCGGTAATATACACACATACATTTGTGCACACGTGTGCGTGCGATCGCTCAATTTCAATCCACGGTTTATGCGATCGGCAGATGTCAGATGCGGTTCTGGCACTTACATACGAAGTATTGTGCGTGACCTGGGTGACAAGCTCCAAAGCGCCGCGCACGTGACAGATCTGGAGCGCACGAGGCAGGGCATCTTTTCGTCGGCCGATGCTGTCACTGTGGAGAATTGGAATGCAGGCGTGCTGAGTGGCGCAATGCGGCCAGTGGCGGCGGCTGGCTTGGGGAGTGTCCATGCGGTGTAGCAACAACGCCTGAGTGACCCGCCTGCTGCCGATGGCCTCGTCCGCACCGCAGCAACGAAAGGGCTCTGTGCGGTCTGCCTGGACTGCTCACAAGAATGCTCACGCGGGACCACAGAGTACACCCCATCCAGTGTTAAATCGTGGGTTCATTGGAGCCTTAAATCGGAGGGCGGATTCCCACGGATAGTCATACAATGACGGAAAATATTCATCCGCACAAAAGACCAATATTGGCCGTAAAAACCATCGCCATCGTGTACCACAAAAACGCATACGCAAAGTAAAGTCAGATAAAGCAAAGGAAAACGCGACAAACGATAACAAGCCATGCACGCACGCATACGCAGATGCAAATTGACGCGATTACAACTGCATTTTCCCGATGAGGTCCGAGCATATCTGCTTGTAGGCCCACGAGTTTCCAGAGTTGCGTTTGAGTCGCAGGCCGTTCATAGCGAGACGAGGCAGCTTGCACACCTCCATCTCAAAGTGGAGCTCCTCTGCAATGCAGGCGAGCAAGAAGGGCTCCTTCTGCTCCCAGTGGATACGGCCCTCGTTCAGCACCCGCTTCATCTCCTCCAGGATGGCCTCGGCGGGCTTGGCCGACGTCGTACTCACACTGAAGGTGAATCGTAGCGAGCGTGGCTCCGGCTTGTCCGTCGTGCTGCTCTTGTTCCGGGTGAACTTTGAGCGGATTGCCGACATCACCGACTGCCGCTTGGGCTCCGGCGTCGACGGCTCCCCAGAGTCCTGCGGAATCGGTGCAACAGGCTGCCTCTGCGCAACGCCAACGTCTGCAACAACAGTGTGTGCACGCTTCCGACCGGAGTCCGAGGCCTCGTGGTGGTCGCCAGCCTGCCCATGCTGCGCGTGGCCGTGCCCGTGCGCAGGTCCCGATGCAGATGCAGATCCCGCTGTTCCTGGAGTTGCTGCAGACGACTGGGATGCGCGCTGGGCGGTCGCAGTCGCCGGAGTCGCAGCTACAGTTGCGGCTGCTCCTTCCTGGACACCGGATGTCGTCGCACGTCGCTGGTGCTTCTGGCGCTCTTCCGCCGCATCCTGTTGCTGTTGCTGCGGCTGTTGTGATGTGGATGCCTCTCCGTCACCCTCCACATCGAGATCGGGATCCTCAGAGGGCAGAGTCTTTCGGCGCGCTTTCGCCCGTTGGTGTGACAGCATGTAGTATGTTGCCCCAACATGGTCATAAAGGTTCTGGTTCAACGAATTGACGACAGCGGATCGGTCGATGCCAATCTTCTCCAACTTGAGGAGCAGTTCTTCCCGGTCTGACGGATCGTCAAGAGCGTCAACTTCCGCGTCTGAAATTGGGCGCGAATAGCCCTCGTTTAGCCACTTGTCGGCCTTGAGCTGCTCCATCGTGCATCGCTTGGTCGTGTCAATAACAAGCAATTTTTTGACGAGTCGTTCGCAATCTGCATCAACCAATGCACGTAATATTATATTTGGCAGGGTCAGTAACGGAGAAAGAGCAACACACCTAGCAAAATAAACGATGGTGAAATGTAGACAGAGACATCCTCAAACTTACCGGTAGACATGTAGAAAGGAACCTTGAATTTGCCGGCAAGAACGCGGGCGCGCAGTTTCGTGAGCGTTGTGCCATCAAACGGGAGCGCGCCACACACGAGCACGTAGAGCACAACGCCCAAACTCCACAGATCCACCTCCGGTCCGTTGTATTCTTTCCCTTGAAACAGCTCCGGGGCGGCATACGGCGGACTGCCACACCACGTGCTCAGCTTGTCACCAGGCGTAAACTGGTTGCTGAACCCGAAATCCGCAATCTTGATGTTCAGGTTTGCGTCGAGGAGAAGGTTCTCTGCCTTCAGGTCTCGATGAATGATGTGCAGCCGGTGGCAGTAGTCGACGGCGCTTACAATCTGGCGGAAATACTTGCGTGCCTCCTTCTCCTTCATGCGGCCATGGGCGACGAGATAATCGAAGATCTCACCACCGGGCGCGTATTCGAGGACAAGAAAGAGTTCCTTGGGCGTGTCGAGCACTTCGTACAGACGGATCACGTGCTCGTGGTTCAGCAGCTTCATAATGCGCACCTCTCGGAACAGCTTCTTTGCAGTCGACTTGTCTAGCTTCGTCTTGTCAATGATTTTGATGGCAACCTGCATATGTGGTGGGTGACAATCAATTTCAGGACAAAAGGGCAAAACAGCAACGACATGCCAGATTGGTTCCCCAACGCGCCGGATAGAATCAGGAACACAAACCTTCTCGCCAGTCAGCGTATGTGTCGCCAGTTTGACCTTTGCGAAATTGCCCTCGCCAATGGCCTTCTCAAACTCGTAGTAACCGATCCGCTTGGGGGAAGGAGCCGATTTAAACTCAGCGGTAAGGCGCGAGTAGAGGCTGTTACCGGGGGGCGACGGGTGGGCGAGCCCGGGGGGCGGCCCATTGTCGACCTCTTCCGGCATCGTGCAAGCGACTTCAACCGATCAAGCTATCGAAGTCCTGGACGGTACCACAAGGACTAGGACAGAGGCAAATGGTACAAGCCGACGCGGCCCGCACCCGCACACGCCCGCGGGGGATGGCGGGGAACAGCGAGCAGCAGTTCGCCACAGCAAACAACGGTGCGAAAATTTGATCAAATCCGTACGCTGAATCTACAGGGGGCCGCTCTATTGAGTCACCAAATTGACAGACTCTCTTCACAGCGGAAATGCAAAGCCGATCGCCACGACTGCCACAACGCAAAGAACAGTCTGAGTTGACATTTAGGGATTGCACGGTCTCTTTTTTGTTTTATGCCACACTGCCATGATAATCGTCCGATGCAACGGGCGTTCTGTCGGCGGTGGTTTGTGTGTGTACCCTTGTCCCTGCACACTCTGTCCTCCCCCGTCGTGTGTGACACTTGAGGAAAGTGTCTTTCTTCCCAGCAACCACCCTTGGCGATGCAATTCGCGGCCCCTGGTAACGGGGCGTTGAGCTGGAACTCGGCAAGCGGGGTGGTGTCGCCTTGATTTGAAATGCAGGTAATATTCAATAAAATCACGAGCCCCGTTCAAGTTGATGGGCCGGGACTCCCGGCGTATTGTTGTCCCCTCGGCAACCATGAAAGACTACGCACCCCCGGATGCAGATGATGCCATATTAGGATGCCGGACTGGAGACGCCCATCGCCCCTAGCAACCGATCCCACTCGGAGATTGAAAACGAAACTTTTAATTACAATTGGGCCATCTGACACTGTATGTGCAGACATCAAAGCACAAAGGCGGCCGTTTCCCGAACTGCGCGCATGCCCCTCGCAATCCACTCCGGCTTGCCGATACCCATCTCGGCGAAACTGGGAAGGCGGCCGAAGACAGCGCCTCCCTTCCACGAAATGATCTCGGGATCGAGGTTTTTGGTTGCTGACATGACGCGGAGACTGTCCTGTTGTCGTCGAATGTTGTGGACTGAGTCACTCAGTCTGCGTGTTAATACGATGGAAAAGACCATCAGTTGTTTGAATTCCTCAATGTACATTAAATGCGAGCTGAATAAAACATGGGACCCAACCTGTTCTCCAGAAAGTGCACAAACCCGTCGAATTGATGAGCTCCGCCGACAACAAGAATGGATTTGAACATTCGTCGTTGAAGCTCCTCCGAAGAACAAGCTCCGATGCTGCGCATAATGCAGGCGTCCAACCCGAGTTCAGGCTCGCTTAAGACGGTTTCTGGCTCCACCACTGCAGGGCCTGCCGCCACGGTGTTCTTCCGTGCACATGGGCTCTCAGTGCTTGGCTGAGGCTGTCTACCGACATCTGGGTTACAACGATCCTTGTCGCTCGCTGCATATAATTGTCGGGGAGAATTTAGACAATGTGTAACTTGAAATTGCATCCGAAAGTCAATGCTATTGTACATACCGCGTGCTGAGACGGCCAGATCTGCCACGTGCTTTTTGAGATGCGTAACAAGGGCAGCCTTTGTCGTGAGCAGCTTTCCAGCACGAGCGCAGCCCTGCCAACGGCACTCAAATTCAGCTGCCGCTGCGTCAGTGTGGCTATCGAGAAGGTGATCCAACACAGCATCGTATCCTTCAATTACGCAGTGACAGTCCTCCCACTGGCAGGGCCATGTCCCACCGGTGCCGACGCCAAGGTTGTATCGCACACTGCTCCCGCGGTTGGAAACAAGCTCCTGCCAAAAACAATGAACACATTTCAGTGGGTTGGAGACAAAGCGTGGATGATGCTTGCGTGGATGAACAATGGAACAAATGGAAGTAGCATGCCGCCACGGCCATGCAACCCTACCTCGGCTGTGAACAGGTCTTCAAATAGGTCTTCAGGGTCATCCGAGGGAAGGAGGCCAGAACGGATGGCGACAGCGGGGGCGCACTCAGCCACGTACTTCATAAGCGACGGCTCAAACAGCAGCTGCAGAAGGAAGAGTGCCATGTTATGCTCGTACGCCAAATCAAACGACAGGGGACAGAGCAAACATCCACGAACTCAAAGATGCACCCACCATCGGCGCCCTGATGCCCTCGGCCGGGATCTTCACCCTATAAAGCACCGTATCACATCCGGGTCGTCGCACGCGCACTTCCGTGACTCTGAGTGCTTGTCCCATCTCTTCCTGCACTCACCATATGATTACACGTTAACACAGCAGGTCAGATACTCATTGTTATGACAAGCAAACAGGCGGACATATTCCACTTGCCTGCTCAAAACTGCAAAGAGTTTCCTTGAGTTCTTGCAACAGAAGTGCGTCGCGATGGCTTTTGATAGGATTGCATTCTCTATACGGAAAATGAGCACGCTGAAGAAGAAGGTGGAGCAAATGTCCAACGGATTCGCCACCATGGAACAGCGTGACCCTGCGCAAAAACAAACATCATAGCCATAAGACATCCAACAAGCCAAGCGCCGAGCAATTCGGCGGACGAGATGCTTTACAGGCGCTAGTATACCTGCACTGAGGGAGTGACACGCCCTCGTCAACGCACGTAACACTCGTCTTGTGGTGTCCAACATCGACGACACATGCTGTTGACATACCAGCACCGAATGTTGCACAAACGGACTCCTATGTAAGGAATTAGAGAAATGACACCCCAGCAATGTGAATAGTAAATAGAATGCGAAAGAGAGAGAGAGAGTGTGTGTGTGGGGGGGAGG